>JBBPBT010000517.1:777273-789666 GCA_037974875.1 Cicer bijugum
TCAGTAATTTAAGAAATTATATTTAAAATATTTAGTCTATCATATTTTAGTCTTCCTCAATAAATATTAAATATTTTCATTCATTAACTAATTATTTTGGAGTTAGGAAATTTATGGTTTTTGGGAGTTGAGCACATAAAAACGGGAATAAAAACTAAATTCAAATATAAAATATAAGTGAATATCCAAATAGATTAATAAATAAATTGAATTATAATTATATTATTTTAATAAAATATTTAAAATATATTTAAATCTGATTTTGAATTTAGACCACATAATCAAATTTTTTTTGCATAGCTCTAATTATGATGAGTGACATTATAAATTTTTATATATAAATTAATATTTATTTTATTTTTAATTATATTTATTCTTCTTGTTAAAAATAAAATGGCTTGTCAAATTAGTGTTTGGTTCGCAGAAAAGGTGAGATGGATTTAATAGATGAGAGGGAGAGGGAGAGGGAGAGGGGGAAGGAGAGGGAGGGAAGGAGAATTGAGTTGTGTTTAGTTAAAAAGAGAAAAAAGTAGTGTGGCTCAAGAAGAATGAAGAGATTTTGCTTTCTCCTCTCACTCTTAAAAATGAACCAAAAATAAAATCTTAAAAACATCATCTCTCCTTCTTTCTATTGTACTTAGTTATTTTTGTTATTATTTCTCATTCACTCGAGTCTCAACAGAGTTCTTTTACTCTCTGACCCAAACCATTTTAGCTCATATCATTTAAATTATTCTTCTTAAATAAGCATATATAAATCAAATTTAAATATTTTTATTAAACAATTCTAAAAAGATAATTTTTTTTAATAAATCAATTAAAGATAACTTTTTATCAGTTTGTTATAAATTTTTTAAAACAAGAATCTAAAAACTATTTTTAATAGTCTAAAATAAACTTATAACCACAGTTTTTGAAAAAAAATGTTATTTTAACTATAAGAAACAAACATAAAATAATTTTTATTTTTCTTAAATTGTAAAAGGTATATAATAATTTTTTTTATATTACCAGTATAACCTTAACCGTTTCAAACAAAAAAAAAAGCTCAGCCGCCTTCTCGTATCTCATCCAAACGAGGCTTTGGCCTCATAATCGTTCCCCGCATCGTTTATTGTCCAAGCTTCGCACTTTTTCCCTGGTCTAGGGTTTTCTCATTCATTGTCAGAAAGGTGGGGTTTTTCCTTTCTTTCCTATCCACAAAGGTTATTCGAATTTCGATATCGGAATTAGGGTTCCGCCCCTGTTGTGGTTGAAATTCGTCGTTCTCCGATCAAAACAAAGTCAAATCTCCCCTTAGTGACGTCGATCTTGATCTTGATATTAGGGTTTCGTTTTCGAATTTGAATTCCATATTACTTCAAAACCATGGCGGCTCTAAAGGAGCTTCTTCCTCAACCGAAATCATCCTCAACAACTTATTACGATCACAGCAACGATCCATGGTTCAAACAGCGATTCACCACATCGGAAGAGGAAAAATCCGCTGCGATCAAGCCAAAGGCGGTGCCACCGTATCTAAAGCGATCCGGTTTCGTCCCTCGAAAAGTAGAGGATTTCGGCGAAGGTGGTGCTTTTCCGGAGATCCACGTAGCACAATACCCACTGGACATGGGAAGAAACAAGTCCTCAAAGCCAGGTTCAAAGATTCTTCCAGTAACTGTCGACGCTCACGGAAACGTCGCTTACGATGCCATAGTGAAACAAAACGAGAACGCTAAGAAAATCGTTTACACACAGCAGAAAGACTTGATACCGAAGATTCTGAAAAACGATGAAGATGATGACGAGGATGTTGACGATGACGATGCTCAACAAGAGATCGACGAAGTTACGCAGGAAACGAAAGCCGCACTTGAGAAGATAGTTAACGTGAGACTCAGTGCAGCACAACCCAAAAACGTTCCCAAACATTCTTCTGATGCGAAGTATATAAAGTATAAACCTTCACAACAGAATGCGGCATTCAATTCCGGTGCGAGGGAGAGGGTTATTAGGATGGTTGAGATGCCTGTGGATCCACTTGAGCCTCCAAAATTCAAGCACAAGCGTGTTCCCAAGGCTTCCGGTTCACCCCCGGTGCCTGTGATGCATTCCCCTCCTAGGCCTGTTACTGTGAAAGATCAACAGGATTGGAAGATACCTCCTTGTATTTCAAATTGGAAGAATCCTAAGGGTTACACAATTCCCCTTGACAAGCGTCTAGCTGCTGATGGGAGAAGTCTTCAGGAGGTTCAGATTAATGACAATTTCGCCAAGCTTTCAGAGGCTTTGTATGTAGCGGAGCAGAAAGCTAGAGAAGCTGTTGCTATGAGGTCTAAGGTTCAGAAGGAGATGCTTTTGAAGGAGAAGGAAAGGAAGGAACAGGAGCTGAGGGCTTTGGCTCAGAAAGCACGGTCGGAGAGAATTGGTGTGCCCCCTCCGGCTGCTGCTGCTTCTTTTCCGGTCGCATCGGACAGGAGTGGTGTAGATGATGGTGATATGAGAGTTGATTATGAGCATAGGGATACAAGGGATAGGGAAAGGGAAAGGGAAAATAATTATCCCAAGGAGAGTAGAGAAGAAAGGGAAGAGCGGCTACAACGCGAGAAGATTCGTGAGGAAAGGCGAAAGGAGAGGGAGAGGGAGAGGAGGTTAGAGGCTAAGGATGCTGCCGTGGGAAAGAAGAGCAAGATTACTAGAGATAGGGATCGTGATATAAGTGAGAAAGTTGCTCTTGGTTTGGCTTCTACTAAGCAAGGGACAGAGGTCATGTATGATGAAAGACTATTCAACCAGGATAAAGGAATGTCTTCTGGATTTGCCACTGATGACCAGTATAATGTGTATGACAAAGGCCTGTTCACTGCACAGCCAACACTTTCCACCTTGTACAGGCCGAAGAAGGATCTTGATAACGAGGCATATGGAGGTGCCGATGAGCAGCTGGAGAAGATTATGAAGACTGAACGCTTTAAGCCTGACAAAGGATTTGCAGGGGTTTCTGAAAGGTCGGGTCCGAGGGATAGGCCAGTTGAGTTTGAGAGTGAAGAAGCTGATCCATTTGGTCTTGATCAGTTCTTGACCGAGGTTAAGAAGGGTAAGAAGGCCATGGAAAATGTAGGTGGGGGAGGGACTATGAGAGCTAGCGCGGGATCTTCAATGCGGGATAGTTCTGATGGAGGTTCTGGCAGGACTCGCATTGGATTCGAAAGAGGGCGTTAAGCAGATCAGTGCTAATGACTTATTGT
This sequence comes from Cicer bijugum, assembly GCA_037974875.1. Classification (NCBI taxonomy): domain Eukaryota; kingdom Viridiplantae; phylum Streptophyta; class Magnoliopsida; order Fabales; family Fabaceae; genus Cicer; species Cicer bijugum. The sequence goes on from JBBPBT010000517.1 coordinate 780,504, forward strand.
TATCGAGCTTAGGTTGGTATGCCTTGATGTGGATGGTAAGGGTAATGTGGTTCAGTTTGTACTTTTTGTTGCCCTCCCCTAGGGATCATTATAGGTGGTGAAATGAACTTGTATTTTGTTTTAAAACTTATCATGAGTTTTAAGGTATTTATATTTATCTTTCCATGGAATTATATTGAGTGATCTGCAATGCTTTTTTAATGCAATGTATCTGGTAGTTTAAAATGTACTCAATGAGTTATCGCGGCTTTTAATAACTGATTATCGGATAATACATTTGCTTGCTGCTATTGCTGTTGGATTTATGCCATCGAAGGGCTGTTATGTTATGGCAGGTACTGAGGATATTGATCACTAGTAGTTTGTTCGATTATGGTACTGGTAATTGACGGTGTACTAATATTACAGCTGCAGAGACTAGAGTGGAACTGCTCCCAAGTTATGGTTCTGATGGCTCTCTAGAATGAAATGTAATTGATTAGCTTCAAATTTATGTACTCAATGAGTTGTTTTTTTATTATTGGATGCGAATGCATTTGCCTGGTTATTATTGCTGTTTGAACTATACTATCGAAGGAGAAATTGTCAATTGTGATGTAAAATAGTGTTTTAGTGATTTATACCCGATCCAATAATTTAAGTGGATGTGTATTGTTTGATAAAACTATGTGTTGGTTGTTTCCTGCATAATAAAACATATAAAGCCCAAAAAAGTGGATGATATTATTTCTAGTAGGTGGTGGTTTGCCTGGAAGTGTGGAACAATATTATGTTCATAGCTTAAACTACTCATCTCATCATTTGTTTTAGAACTCAGTCACGTCCATATTGCAAAGTGATCAATGATGATTACGGGTCATTGGCTACAAGTTAGGAAAATATAAAGTGAAAACCCTTGTTCTGAATTAGAGGTGTATTTATTATTCCCTCCTCCTGTCACATCGATAAAAGAAAAATGTCACAATAAAGATTGATTTAGCTTTTGAATGTCAAACAATTCTATTCTGATTGTATCTAAATTATCATTATATATGCATCACTTTTTGTTTATTACTATATTATATTTTACTAAGAGATCATATAAAATTAGATAGATTTTACAATGAGATGATTAAATTGACTATACAACAATATGAGAATGCTCATAATTAAGAATTATTTAAGTAACACGTGATCATCTAAAAAAAATCACATAACTTTATTTCAAATTTAATATTGGAGAATAGTTACTATTGTTGTGATTTTAATAACATTAATTAAAATAACCCAATATGCTCTTTATCTTACATTGACTAGTTTCTCTTGGATATTTGTACTCTTGGCCGCTGTGCTATCTGTGGATTATTTCTTATATGTTCCACGAGAACATTACATTTGATCTCCTCACATTCATACACTTGAAGGCTCCATCCATATGCTATATCTTCCTCTTCCATTATTAATGATGAAAACTTAGCGCCTAGAACTACTGATAACATCAGAGAGTTAATTACCATTGCCACATGACAAACTAAATATGTGAGAATGTTAACTACATTTTTGTATAATAACCTGATTGAGGAAATTTGTTATTAAGAGTCAGGAGCATCAAAAGCTTTTCAGTCTTGCAAATGAAAAAGGGATTCAAAATCATGTCTAACTGTTTTAGAAGTCATTCTTGCACTTCCACTTGGAAGCAGCTTTTGGGCAAACACAACACTTCAAAACATTTGCTTTCTTTGGTGGGACAATTAATCACTACTTTACCTACATGTTAACTTCAAAAAAAAAAGAAAAATTGGGGACCAATCAGTACCCAAACAAATGTTGCAAGGATCTAAATGTTATTTGAAATTTGTTTTCTGGTTTTTGTAAGGACTAGCTTGCTATAGTATACTTATAGCACAGTGGTTGCACCACTGCAATCATTTTCTATTATTCAAACTTATGAATACAAATTACAATTCAACTTACACTTTCAAATCCTCGACTTGAATAACTTGACCACTTTTAGTGAATTATGAACCATACCCAACCAACTATCTACCACCCATCATTGCAACACCGGATTTGTGATTAAATATCATATTTTGTACAAAATTTTTAGATTAGGGAGATAAACTCCTATGCAAGATCAAAAAGAACTAGCTCCAACTTGTAGCTCTAGTGAAGACATCAAGGAGGTGGAGCATGATTCATGTTTCACTAGGTTGGGTTGGAAAAGTTGCCCTAGCCGCTCCAAGTTTAGAGTTGATCAATGAGTTAAGGTGAAGGCCCGAGCCTCTTTGGTCTTAGACAGAAGTATATGCGTAAGACTAATCTCTATGGTTTATGATAACAGTTACATTCTATATATATTTGTAAATCTTTGTAACTGTGCAATTATAAAGACTAAACTCTCAGTATTTGAGATCTATTTAAAGGATAACATGAAAATCTTAAATTTAGAAGGAATGATTTATGTTAGATTTGTGCTAAAATGATAGTGATAGACTTTATTTATTTTCCTCCCATTTTTGACACAATTTGAATCTAGTACTTAGGTGAGTCAACATATTATGTGATTTACTATGAATTTAAGTTTAAAAATTATCTCAACATTTACAATGATTGTCTACAAAGTAGAAATTTCGATCATCCTAAATATTTTGTTAAATTGAAGGAAAATATCTAAATACATGTACTTTTTTTTTTCAATAATGCTCTTCCCCAAAATAATAAATGATTGATTACAAAATCGACAAGATCGATTTTGAAAGATACAACTGTTTTTTTATTATTTTTATCAAACAAATATCAATCAAACCACTTTTTCAACTTTAAAATTTACCTCATTTCATATTTTTATCTCTTAAAATTCATATTTATTTAATAAAGAGATAAAAGACTTTCAAAATAAACAATATCTACATTTCTAAAAATAGTAAAAATAATTAAAATTAATTTTATTATTTTTAAAAATACATCTTCCGTTAACTTACATTTTATTTTCAATTCATAAAAATGGTTATCGTCAAAAGTCTCTCATAAAAATAAAAGTAAAACACAGTTTAAGAAATTAAAAAAAAAAAATTCACAAAGTAATCAGCCCTTTAGGTTTAAAGTCGAACTAAGCAAATATTTTGAATATTTAGATTGTCAAGATTTGTTCTTTTTCTCAATTTCCATAATTCTATTTTTAAATTTATGCCCACGTCACATTCCCAATAACCATTTTCATAAAAGAAATAAAGGTTTCCTTTTCTAAAAGAGAATGGAGATGAAAGTTCTGATTCTTCTGAACAACCACAATAAGTAGCCCGATTCCTCTCCTCATACTTGACATGTATAATGCCAGTCATTCCCTTAAAGTAAAACAATCTAGAGAACTAATTCCCAAAGTTACATGTTGAATTTAAAACGAAGGAGCTGGATATACAATAACGAAGCAGAAACTATCTCCCCATATTGGTAATAATGCTTTTAAAATAAGGGATCCCACCATGCACAAACTTTCTTCAATTTGAAACGAAGAATTGTTCATTCTTCCTACAAGTTGCTACCGGAGGAAGCAGATACCTCTGTACTGCAAACAGGGCAAACCTGCAGACAAAGAACCAAGTGTTATATTACAACTTCTACAGTGCAAATAACTCCAAAACAACAAATTCAGGACGGGGTAATTCATGAATTCTTGACACAAGTTACCATTAGACTTTATAAATGAAACAACCTAAATTAGTAGGGAACCAGAGATTTATCATAAAAAAATAGTGAGTAACAACAGATTTTGCAAGAGGAGGCATCTTAGTGATAATAACATTATTGACACCATTACTGACAAACTTGAGCTGCTGCAGTAGTTGGTCTCTTGACAGCCAAAAATCGCATTTTCAATAAATTGCGTCCTTGAATTCTGTCATTGTTCAGTAACTTGTAGACCATTTTATTCAATTTCCTAATTCATATCCTTCTTAAAGTCAACTTTTGAGTTTGACTAATTAAGGCTAAATTTTCCTCAAAAGTTAAGCTATTCTGCCGCTGATAAAGTAATCATCTTAGTAAAACATGCAGTACCGTCTAGCACTTATTGCTCAGGGCATAAACACTATGTAACAGATGTAATCAATATCTATCAACAGCAGTGAAATGTTTCAAACTCCACGGTAATTTCTTAAATATCTTAGAAATATCAAATGCATGGCTTTTAAAGCTTAGAAAATAAAGAGATTTGAAACATGGCAACGGGATCCAAGAGGACTGTTAGTGGCTGCTAAAAATATTGTATAAGATATTATGAATAGAAAAATCAAGACTAGAAAATAATGAGGATATTTAACATTGGGTCTAAAGAAGCTGTTGCAATACATAAATTTATGCAAATTGAATGAAATAGCAAGATGATATCGTTTGAACAGAAAGGGTCTGCAAAACAGACTTAACCTAAGAAGTCAACTGAAAACAATCCCTAGATATACCATACAAAATATCTTGAACCGGATGCATTACCTACTAAACTAAAGCCATAAGGAGCTTTGGATTGATAACTTTCAACATAGTTCTGTACCAAGAATTTAGGTTGAAAGCGAATTAAGCAAGACAGAAAATGAAGTACAGTGCAATCCAAGTTCTATCAAGGGACTTTAAGGATTTCACAAGCAGAACAATACTAACAACCACAAAAGAATGTTTATGCACCATTTGATGATTAGGGTATAGAAGCATTGTTCAACCAGATGCACATAAACACATGTAAAAAGGATCAAATGAACCCATTCAAAACTTAAATGTAAATGATTGGGAGGGGAGGAGGAACACATCATGTGGGAGATGATGACCATACCTTGTTTATTTTCAACCAGTTGTTAATGCACTCAGGATGGTACAAATGTTTGCAGGAAAGAACTGTCAAGGACTCATCATCCTCATAGTCCACCCGGCAAATAACACACCTAAAACCGACAAAAATCAGGCACCAGAGAATATATTGTCATGGTCACAGCTTAGTATAGAAGGAACAGTATTTTCACATACGAATCATTGCTCCCATGTTGATCACTCCCGGTCTTGTAGTTGACAGAAGGTAGACAGGCAATAGTATCAGTCGAAAGACCTCTGCTTTCAGTTCCTACTACCTCACCCAATGCCAATAGCTCCTAAAATAATTGAAGCTTATTTTTAAAACACGAGACAGAAGCCGACGGGAAATGGGAAACACAGCACAAACTTTGATATTAATCAAATTTACCTCATATGAAAGTTCATCTGGATCAACATCCTCCCAAGCATCCTGCAGAATTAGATGATCACAATAAGTACTTATAAAATTGACTTAACATATTAGTAAATGAGTTCCATGATTCTGTTCTACTATAAAAAAAGAGTATATCGATCCAGCTTAATTATTCTGTTTTTCCAATAACACATTGTCATAAACAAGATGAAGATAGTCTGCAAGACGAATTTTTACTTCAAATCGAAAACATTAAGATAATTTGTTTGTCTAGAGATGTTGTAATGGATACGGCCCTATGTAGTCGATAGCAGATAGCGTAGCATAACAGATGTCCCCCCAAATCACTGTAGCAGGTAGGGGTATGGCTTGCGTCAAAGTCTAGGGAAACAATACAAGCACTTTGTACCATTCACAAATGAAGACTAAAAAATAGAAGAGTACACAAAACTCAACACATTCATAAATCATAACTAATCAAAATTTGTTGGCTACTAATATTCAAACATAATATAAAGCAAAATAGCAAATAAGTTCTAGCCTCCAAGGGGACTGTTGGCACAGAGTTGCAGAAAACAAAAAGCAGGAGAGAAAAATGTTTGCAGAGAAGAAAAGAATGCAGAGGAGAAGAATGGTCCCGGAGAAGAAAGGTCCTTCCTTTTAAAAAAGCATAGTGTTTTTTAAATTAAACGCAGAGGAGGTATGGAGAAGAAAGGTTGGGAGTCCACTTAAAAAATTACTTCAGAGGTTTAAACGTAATTAATTCCTTGACTTTTGTTATTAAGCCTAGGAGTATGGTTTCTTATCATTATTAATAAAAATGTGTTTTGTGTTAGTGTTTTTTGAGCATTTATAATTTATATGCATATGTCTGCATATAAATTATTTAACTCATCTGTATTCTTCAGTATAGTGGTCATCCACTCTCTGCTATAATTAATAATTTTGAGCATCAAACTTGCGCTGCTATCCAGGATGGATCACTAAAAACACTTACTTGTGCAACCCTAGTGACCCATGCTCAGCAAGGCATACATTTTGCGCGCTAGCTAATATCTTATTGGCCTTTATAAGTGGGAACAATTAAAAAACAGAATACTCTAGATTGACAAAACATAAACCAATAGATTTTTCAACTCATGGCATCTCCAAATACAGTGTCTAAAAAACTCCCCAAACACAACACAGGAATCATTCTAACAGATTACATGAATTTCATCATACTTTCTATTTAAACCTATTAATTTCTTCATTATATGTAACAGTTCTTTACTTGGTATACATATCAAGTGCGATAGAGCGATAGATATAAATGAAATAAGCTAAGTGATACAAATAGTTTCAAAGAAAGAGAATACTATTATTAAAATATTTTTCAAATAGGACCGCATTATGTCCACAAACAAAGAATACTCACAAGTACTATTTTCCAAATAACCACGAAATATTCCCCTAATTATATGGCATTGAGATTTCACACCTTTCAAATGATTGGTTGTTCAGAGTACATGCGAGTTTAAATGCACAAAGACTAATCTGTAAGTGTGTGAGTGCACATTAACATAAAATAGACATTTACCTGAGAGTTAGCACCATGTTCCTCCATGTCCTCGGTTTCCTCTGTAATTGAAAATGAAACTAGAGATTTTAAGTGGATAATTTGAAAAAATAAGAAAAAATTCCTCCAAACTTACATTCAAAGCCAATAAAACTTACGATCATTTATCCCAGCAAGAGCCAACAGTCTAGCTGCCATTTCCCTCTCTTCAGCCTCCTGTAATGCTCTTGCATAGGCTTCGTCACTTGAAAACAGCTCTGGGTCAAATTCAATGATGGGATTATCATGTTCTCCAGCACTAGCATGAGCATGGACATCAAATGCATCTTCATTCTCATATTCATCCTCGTTATCATCATCTTCATCATCATCCTCATCCACATCAGTGCCATCATGTAGATCATCAAAATCATCATGCAAATAGCTACCACCTTCCCAACTTCCATAGTCACTTCCATCATTATTCATTCTCAGCATCATGTATGCCCTTTCCTATTTAGTCAGAAAAGTAAGAAAATGAAAAGAAAAATCAGATTATTTGTGAACCACGACTTTCAGAGAATAATACTAGCATTAGTGTATTGCAGTGCCCCTGTCCTACCAATACTTACAGTTCTAGTTCCCTTCGTTTTTCAGTATAAAGTGCAAGTCCGAGGTGCTACGGAAACAAGTTAATGCATCCCATTTTACAACAACGTTCATTCATTCCTTATCTTATGATGCTCTTTCTCTCGCTTATATCAATTTATACATCAAGGGCATAAAACCTAGGCCAGCTGTCCAAGGTCCTTCCATGTTCAGAATGGTTGGGGCTTGCATGATCAACCCTTGAGTTAGATAACATTTTTTCTTTGTCAGTTTTTAAATAACAGAAGGTTTCTGTGTGAAGTTTGGGTGAGCTTTGATGACAGACAGACACAGAGTAAACATCATACTCACTCCCTCAAGTATGTATCAATCTCTCCTACTTAAGAGTGTAAATCAGATCAAGCATATGCATTCATTCAATTCAAATACTATGAAATTCAATACAAGAGTGAATACTCATTTTAGTCTCATAGAAAACCCGGACACCCAATTTAGTTGCGGATAATAATAAAAGCAACTTTTAATCCCCACGAAAAATAAACCGAGACAACTTAAACTTAATCCTTGTCTAAGCAGTCTCGGTTTACTTTCCTTATGAACTAAACATTACTTTTATTTTTCGAGGAACTAAAATAGGTTTCACTCTAAATAAAATGAAGCATAAAATAATAATTAATTGAATACTCCTTATTTGCATGTCCTTGGGCTTTGACTGCTATCATTCAATACATATATAGCTGGAAAGCAATGTGTGAATTCCAGCTAGGATTCAAAACATATATAGAAGCATAAGTATGAAATATAGGTAGTATTAAGTATAGGGTTTAGGCAATTTAAAGCATTATTGGGACACGAAAAGTACAATAAATGATAATCCGATATTGGTTTTTAACTTTTTCAAAAAATGAATGAATCGTGAAAACTTGTAATTGACTTAATTATTATCATCGTTTTTCTAACCAACCAAACATGAAAAAAGTAAAAAAGAATTAAAAAAGAAAACGAGTGAAGAAGAGGGAAAACCTGCTCTTGTAGGGTTCGGGCTAGGGCAAGGTCAGCATCAACCTGGCTGAGATTAGTGAAAGGGGTTCTGGAAGGTTGGTGAGTGGTGGATTCAGATCCAGTAGGTTGTTCATGTTGTTGTTGTTCTTCTTCTTTTTCTTCAATTTTTTCTGGCATATTTTCCTCGCCATTCAAATTCGAATTGAAATTGGAATGTTCAACTTCTTCTTCTTGATTGACGTGATTGTTGGATTTGACTCCTCCAGAAGATACTTTGGCCGTGACGTTGTTGGTGTTGGTGGTGGTGTCGTTCTCCATTGGAATTAGGAAGAAGAAGACGAAGACGAAGACGATAGATGGTGATGAAAAACAAAAATGATGGAATCAACCTCCAAGAATATTATTATATTTATAATTATTGTACGTGAATAAATGAATAAATAAATAAATAAATAAAAATTGGTGAACGGTGGGGAGCATAAAAGAAGGAACAGAAACGAGGAAACGGCAACGAAAATCAAAATCACAGAGAAAAGGTTTGCCAAACACAGTCTGGGAGTGGGGTCCACTACTTTAGACGCTCCCATTCGAACCCACCGTCCATTAATTTGGGTCCCACACCAGATCGACGGCAACCCTTGCGGATTCCCAGTTACTCACTTACTTCCGGCAAATCACAATTCTTACTTTTTTTTCTTTCTTTCTTTCTTTTTTTTTTTTTTTTTAATATTAACAAAAGTTTAAATGATTTAAGTTTTTTTTAGCATATTAAAGACCGTTTCAAATTCCAATAACGTTAAGGTTTATTTAAGGGACATGATAAG
>JBBPBT010000517.1:792372-807822 GCA_037974875.1 Cicer bijugum
ATATTTAGATTATTTCATTAATAATAGAGATTTCTATAAACGTAATATTGAGCTATATTTTTAAATTAATGAACAGTTGATAGTTTAGAGAAGATAGAGTAATAAAAAAGTAATAGGTTAAACTACTTTCTAATAAAATTATATTTAAAAATAAAAAATAAGATTACATATTGAAACTAAATTTTAGATAATTTAAAATAAGATAAAAATAAATACTTTTATTGTTTTATCGTGTATATATAATATATCATTCACTCATTAATTGACCATTTTCATTTATATAATTCACTCATTCATTCATTGGCCATTTTCATTTATATCATTCACTCATTCATTCAACATTGGCCATTTTTATTTATATTTTAATTGATGTCTTACCTTCCAACTTTTTATATGTTATAGTTGATATCGATATGAAAAATATCCATTATAACCAATCACAACAACAACAAATTGACTAGAAAGATGAAAACAAAATTATAGAAGTTGTAGACAAGTAATGAGCATAGATCAAAGACAACAATAATTATCTAGAAGATAAACAAATTACAATCAAAGAAAAGGTAGAGGCAAAATGTATCTGTTTTGTGCATTATTATATTTTAAATATTTATAAAAAATTTAATGATAAATTTTGTCTACTCAATATAAAGATCATGCCTCTCTATCAATAGATTATAAAAGACCTTAATAAATAAATAAAAAGTGATATTTGTTAAATTATATTTAAAAAAAATCTAGTGAAATAAATACACACGTTAGTGCAGTAAAAGTGATGTGGTCGATGTAAAAACTCACTGTATATTAATACTCTAACCTATGTGAGAGAAATAGGGATTTATTGGTGAAATGATGCAATTAAAATGTGAAGTTGATCTCATTTGTGTATAAGTTGTTTGTTCAAATGTCTAAATGAATCTCACTCACAATTCTTTCTATATTTCTGCTTTGCAAATTTGCAATTGTATCTCACAGCTTGTTGCAATAGATATCTAATCCAAATTAAACCAAGTGAGTCTTGATTTTTAAATTTGGACCACCTAACCTGCTTTTGAATGTTAATTTTCGACAATTTAGGCTAATATGATAAACATGAGAAGAAATGCAATCACTACACGAAAAATAGGATTTTACAGTGTTTTTTTTAACTCATTTACAACGTTTTTTTTTTAAAAAAAATGTTGTGGAATCGAGCGCTGTAAAAGATACAACAACGCTTTTTAAAACCAAAAAACGTTGTAAAACGTATAGATATATTGCGCGCTTGTTATGCACATTTTACAACGCTTATTTGCAAAAGCGTTGTAAAATGTACACACATTATATGCACATATTACAGCGCTTTTGCTCCTTGCTTTAATGACCTTTTGCATTATAGTTGCACCACGTTTGACTTCATTTTCGTAACTCTTAGTGTTGACAACTTCTTCATTTTGACATTCTAAATCTTTGGTGGTATCTATTTAACTACAACAAGTTCAACATGCAGTTTAGTATAACTTCAACAAGCTCAACATGCAGTATTCTAAGTACATATCAGTATCAATATATCTTAAACAAGCTCAACATGCATTTTAGTGATTACAAAAAATTAATAACATCAATACCTGAATAATGAGAGTTCGAAGAAATACGAAATGCGAAGAAAAGAAGGTTCGCAGAAATATGGTTCGCATAAATATGGTTTGAAGAAATATGTAATGAGGGTTACATAATTCAATTAAAATATATTGTGTGCAATGGGAGAGATGATCGTAGATGGAAATAAGGTTCAAAATGAATGAGATGATCGTGAAAATAAGGTTCGTAATGGAAGAGATGATAGAGTTTGCAAAGGAAGAGAAGAATGAAACGGTTTACTGTTATATATAAAACCCTTTTACAGCGCTTTTTTATAAGCCTTTTAGAGCGCTTGTTAGAAAAATGCTCTAAAAGGCTTAAGCCTTTTACAGCGCTTGTTTGAAAAACGCTCTAAAAGACCTCTTTATTTAATTTTTAAAAATGCTCTTTTACAATGTTTTTTCCAATAAGCGCTCTAAAAGACCTCATTATTTTCAAATATTATATGAATATTTTTTTTAAAGCCTTTTACAACGCTTGTTGGAAAAACGCTTTAAAAGACCTTCGTATGTTATTTTAAAAAGACTCTTTTACAGAGCTGTAAAAGACCTCCTTGTTTTCTTATGTTATATGAGTGTTTTTTAAAGCCTTTTACAATATTTTTTCAAATAAGCGCTCTAAAAGACCTCCTTATTTTATTTTTAAAAGGGTATTTTACATCGCTTTTTCAAATAAGCGTTGTAAAAGGTCTCCTTGTTTTATTTTTATATTTAAGGCTCTTTTTTAGTTCAGTTCAGTTCATGTAAATTATTAGTTTATATTAAATTACATAAAATTAGTATAAAACACTCAAATCAAGCTAAATATAAGCAGAAAATAAATTAACCAGAAAATCAAATACATGGCTGCTTATATAAAAAAAATGTTCAAACAATTAAATTTACATTAACACAGTTCAGATTACATGGCTTATATAAAACAATTAAACATGTACATTAAGATGCCCTTCTTCTTTTCCTAGTGGGATTCACATTTGTCTGTCCATTTACAATACGAAACGATGGATTAATCCAAATTCCCTCATCATGATCATCTCTAAGATATAAACCATCATCAATTGAATCAATTTCATGTGGTTGTTGTGATGTTGCAAATAAAAGATCATTACCAACATCTTCATCATTATTGTTATCATCACTTATTTTATTATTATCATCAGAAGGATCAGTGACATAAAACACTTGTTGAGCTTGCGACACTAAAATAAAATGCTCGTCTTTGTATCCCACCCTATTAAAATCGACAAGCAAGAACCCTGACTCATCAATTCGAACGCCATTATTATTATCGACCCACTTGCAACCAAATATGAGAACACGAAACATTGTGTAGCCTAACTCCCATATGCGCTCGATAACCCCAAAATATGATAGATTTGCATATATTGAGTTTTTGTCTTTTGCACTTGAGACATACATCGCTTCAACTACGAGAGTGACTCCGCTATTTTGCATAGTGGTCTGATCATCTTGTTCTTTGGTATAAAATGTGTAGCCGTTAATAACATAACTAATGTAAGAAAAGACATGTAAGCTCGAACCATTTGCTAGCCACCTCAATCTCTGTGAAAATGATTCAGGGTCTATATCAAACTTCGACTTTATGTGATTTTTTAACCATGTTATAAAACTTCGATTGTGCTATCGAGTTATCCAATTTTGATTCTTATTCATGTTCAAACGAGATAACTGATCCATGTGTATTGTAACATACAGTTGAACTTCATCATCATTGTGCAGAGTATACAATTGGGTCTGCTCCCATTCTGTCCTTGATATAGTTAGTAGTCTCCTTCTAATTATCCCTTCTCCTGATATTCTTCCCGAATGACGAGACATGGGAAGCCCTATGGATTCAACATTGGACAAAAATTCAGTACAAAATTCAGCAGACTCTTCAACAATGTATCGTTCAGTAATACAACCTTCTGGTCGATTTCTACTTTTTACGTACCCTTTTAATATTTTCATATATCGTTCTATCGGATACATCCATCTCATATAAGCTGACCCACAAAGTTGTGTCTCCTTAACTAGATGAACAATAACGTGAACCATTATATCAAAAAACGAGCGTGGGAAATACATTTCAAGCTCACACAAAGTAACAACAATTTCCCTCTGCAATGTTGGTAATTTTTTATGGTCGATCACTTTACTACAAATTTCCCTGAAGAAGAAATATAATCTAGTTAAGGCTTGTCGAACTTTTTCAGGTAAAATGAAACGTATACTTATTGGTAACAAATGCTCCATTAGAATATGACAATCATGGGTCTTCAAACCTTTTAACTTGAGGTCTTTCATACAAACTAAATTTTTAATATTTGAGGGGTATCCTTCTGGAACTTTAACTTCGTGTATAAATTTACATAAAACAATTTTTTTCTTTCTAGATTGCGTATGAGCGGCTTGAGGTAGATATGTTCGATTTCCTTTCTTTACGGGACACAATTCATTTCTTATTCCCATATCGACCAAGTTCAATCTTGCGTTGATGTCATCTTTAGACTTTCCTAGAACATTGAGTAACGTACCAATAACACTATCAAATACATTTTTTTTAATATGCATCACATCGAGGAAATGTCTTATATACAATGACTTCCAATATGACAATTCGAAGAAAATTGACTTTTTCTTCCACCCAGTTTTGACCAGCTCTCCCGCAAAAGATTTGCCAAAATTAGTATCGAAGTTAGTTGAAGCATATATCGAACCATTCTCAAAATTAATGTTTCCTTTTTTATTCTCACCATGTCTTATCCAACATGTGTAGCTTTGATCAATTCCATTACATACTAAATGTCCTTCAAATTCATCTTCTCTAACGCGTTTTCCAAAACAACATTTTAAACAAGGACAAACGACTCTATTTGGATCTTTTGCATTCTTCACTGCAAACTCAACAAACTCATTCACTCCATTTTCATACTCTTTTGACAATTGATTGACAAACATTCATTTCTGATCCATATTATACAACCTATATAAATGCAGTTACAAAAATAATAAGTTACTAAACAGATCAACAAATTTCAAAAAGAAACTAATATCAACATATCTAATAACAATTTCAAAACAGAAAAGATTTCAAAACAGAAAAGATTTCAAAACAGAATAGATCAACAAATTTAAAAAAAAAAGATTTAATATATAACAATTTATTAGTTTTCAATTATTAAAAAACTAAAGATTTTTTGACAAAAATAAATTAATAAATACCTGAGACAACGTAGATGGCCGCACAGTACGTAGAGGATATGAGGGTTCCTAGAGTAGAGCTGATGAGGGTTCGTAAATTTGTTTTTATTTATTTAAAAGTAAATGATATTTATTTAAAGTGAATGTTTTAATAGCACTTGTGAAAAAAAACGTTGTAATAGATAATTAAATTATTTGAAAGCGCGTGTTTTTTACAGTGCTTGTGGAAAAAACGCTGTAATAGGTAATTTAATTATTTGAAAGTGCATCTCTTTTACGGCGCTTGTGGAAAAAGTGCTGTAATAGGTAATTTAATTATTTGAAAGCGCATGTCGTTTACAGCGCTTGTGAAAAAAACGTTGTAAAACAATACGTGAAGGCGCTTCAGTTTACAGCGTTTTTGTACAAGCGTTGTAAAAGCCTTATAAACATTATGCGCAAACGCTATATGACCCTACAATAGCGCTTGTCAAAAAATGTTGTGATAGGCTCCATTATTTTTAAAATATATTTACAACAGCAGTTGTATTTAGTAAGCGCCGTAAAAGGAGCGCTATTAAATGACATTTTTGACGTAGTGAATGATTATCTTCAAATGCTATATATAAACATGAGAAGAAAGCTTACAGAAGCATAAAGAAGAATTATCGTTACATTTTGCGTGAAAGAAAGCAACACATCTCTTTATTTGGGTATGTATGTATGTGTCAACTTAGCTACTTGGACTTTACTACATTATGGGTCTCTAGTTTTGTGATTTAAGAATGAAGCATACTGTGTGCTTGGTTAAATGTCTAAAATAGTGTGTGACGATGATCCCTATTACTTTTCTTAATGCTTGATTTTTAATCTTTATTGTGATGGAAGGGCTTTGAAGTCAAGGAAAACAACGTTGGATTAATTTTTATTAAAATTTCCTGAGGTGTGCTTAAATGAAAATTAAATCTTTAGGAGACTAATCATGCATTCTCATAATCCGTGTGTCATACTAGGTTAAGCTATTTTCTTTGGAATTTTTTTATTGATACTGTGGTTTTCGTTTTTGGGTCCTGATGCCTGAATATTAAAACCTTATTCATCTCTATTTTTCTGATTGAAAGTGGTATAAACATGTGAACTTTTCGAGGTTGAATTAAACAATATACTTCTCGTATTTATTTTCTGAAAAAAACACAACAAGAATCTAGCTTCCAATAACAATCATCTTTTCTAGGGAGTTGGGTGAGCAATCACCATATCATAATTTGACTTCCTGTTTATGTTGCCTTCGTGCAGTGTTGCTTGGATGATGCATACACGAAACATGTTGGACCTGCTGGTGTCACAAGATTTATCCAGAATTCTTTGATTCACATGTATACTTCTTGTGAGTATATTATGTGGGCTCATAAGGTATTTGATAGTATGCAGGGGAAGAATTTGGTTTCATGGAATTCCATGTTAGATGGCTATCTAAGTATGGAGAAATGGAGCTCTTTGATTGTCGGTTATTTGAAGGTTAGGGAGTATTTGTTGAATAATTCATTAATATGAGATGATTTGATTCTCTTTTCAGTAGATTGCATTAAAGTTTTTAGCAGTTAACATTTGTTTTGGAAGAGTTATTGCACAAAACCTAGATTTTAATGTAGTAATTTTTATCAAAATCCTTTTGGTTTTTTGTGTTTAGCAAAATGTCTTCATATTTTAATGCAGTTTAATAATGGTTCTTATTATTAAGATTTCTAATGTGGTAAAAAAATATCTTATTTGAAACTGGTGGACATGTATTGTGTTGATACTTGGCCTTTCGTACGAACAAGCTCAAAAAAGGTGCTAGGAGAATAACTATGACTAGCAGACATTGTTAGGTGCCTATTTCCTAACATCACAATCCGATGTTGATGTCTTCAGTACTGTTGGAGATGTTTGTGTGGTTTGATAGAATCTACATTAGACATGAACGATAATTCAACCAATCACAACATGAATGAGGGATCTCCATTATAGAATGTCAATGATAATTCAACCAATCACAACATGAATGAGGGATCTCCATTATGCTTTTGAAATTAAATATTCAAATCACTTTATAGGGTTTTACCATTCCACATGCTCTTGTGAAACAAATTTTGTATAGCAGATTTTTTTTAGATGCATCAAAAATAAATGAAGCATTTATTTTATTGTAGTAACTTTTTATATCTTACAGAGTAATCTTGACTTTCCCCTGCATTGCAGAGGACATAATACATCAAACATGCATTCATGTTTGCTGTGATTGGTTGAATTATCATTGACATTCTACATCTTGATTTTCTTGTGTATCCTTCAAGACACATTGCTCTCTTTCCATACTTTTTCCCCATAAAAGAATATACATGCCAACAATAACTACGGCAGATCCTGCAATACTGCTTATAGCAGATAGGGATACATTAGGTGCAATGGAATATAGCAAAAGTGTGGAAATCATAGACGAGTAAAAAAGAAAAATGAAATCAACCTTCCTAAGTATATTTCCTCCTTTAGTATAGTGAAATCAAGCACAGCCACAAATATTTGTATAAGAGGGGTAAATGCTGCTGTAAAAACTGGACCCCTTTGTTTGACACACCATGACATTGCCACATAGCACAAGCCTGACCCCACCAACCCCTAGGATCACATAAATAACAATTTTGAATTCTTGGTTTCTAAATACCATCTCAGACCCTAAATATAGGATTTTGTTAACTAAATAATGACAATTTAGAAATTTGATAGTAGTAATCCTTTTTTTGACAATTAATATTGTTTTACGAGTTTAACCTTCGGGAGAGAGAACTAACGGTATCATACATGGTAACTTTTGTTAAAAAAATAATTAATGCAGTTGAAAACTTGAAAGAAACTTTATAAAAATGAAGAAAAAAAATCTCATTTTATATTTAGATAAAGAGATAAGGAGGAAGTAGTAGTTTTGAAAACATTGTACATGATGTATGCATGTTATTGCAAAGAACACACTTACAGTATATGAGATACACATTATTTCGAGCTTTCCTTTGATGGTCCAAGAAGCATTATTTCTCTTGATGACAAAAGTTGCTATTGTTGATTGAATAGCAGCAAAAAGTGACAAAATAGCAGTGCTAGAGTATTGACATGGATATTTTTTGCTAATCTTTCCTTGTATAACAAACCATGAAGACCACAAGATGCAACCAGCAGTCAGAAGTATTGAACCTATAATCCATTTCTCTAACTTGGCAGCCGGAGGAGGTGCACTTGTATATCTATTTGCTATGTGTTGAGATTGTGGATTGTTTAAGGAAATTCCTTTATAAAGTGCCAATAACAAAACTCCACCAATGCACACAAAAGTTCCCAAGACTTTGGTTTTACCACTTTTGCTTTTCATGTTCACTTTCTCTATCCTGGAAAATTTTCAAACCAAAGGGTAAATAAAAAGTTATGGACAAACCTTCAATTGAATTAATCCTTAATTATCATTCTCTCTCATATTTAGTTCCTGAACTATAACAATATATTAAGTAGTCTTTAAATTATTATTATTCCATCGGGTTAGCCCTCAAGTACTTTAATAAAAATATCAGAGATAGTGATAGTTTATTGGATAATTTGATGGATTAAAAATAGTTTTAATGACTATTTATTATATTTCTATTGTTCACAGATCAAGTATGAGATATAATAATAATTTAGAGACTAAATTAACTATTAATTAAAAATGTTATTGTAGTTATATTCCACAATCATGTAATATCGCTTAATTTGTTTAACTTACCCAAATGGAAGTGACATGATGAATGTAAATACAGGCACCATGTTAAGGAATGCACACGAGAATGTGGCAGATGTATTCTCTAGTCCAAGAAGAAACAAGTATTGAGGGAGTGTTACTCTGAAAGACATTCATATAAATGTTATAATTACTATACTAATGTTAAGAACATTAAAGTACGAACTAAAAGTGCATTGTTTGATCCTTCCAAGATTACATACCCGACCAGAGCAGAGAGAAAAAGGAGACATATTATCTGAGCCTCCAGTTTGTGTTTTCTGTAAAGAGTAGAAAACTAATTATTTGTACTGTATTTTGTATAATTCTTGTAGTTGTAGAATAATACATGAAGTTTATAATTTGATTGTGGAGTAAGTAGTTATATATAAGTTATTTTTATAATCGATGTGAAATAAAGTTAAATTTTTATAGGTTATTTTATAAATGATTGTTGAGAACTTGTTGAATTAAGTTGAAAATAAAATATAGTCATATTATAAACTATTTCATAACTAAGACCTCGATATTTATGCACGTAATTGATCCCCTATTTTAAAAATCGACAGTTTTAATCTCTCTATCAAAATTCTGAACTAAAAAAATGGCAATCTAACATATTTTGAAGTTTAAAATTAAGTTTTTAGAGAGTTTTATTGTGATTGCATAAATGTTAATCATTTTATATCATTGTATTATGTGTCACGTTATTTGAAACGTGTAAAATTGCGATTTTTTAGTTAAAAAATTATAAAAGGGCTCACAATTATTATATTTTAAAATAAAAGAGACTAATTTTATGAATCCTTAAAAACAGGGTAACTAAATATGCAATTAAACCTACTTAAAATAAGTCTATACAAGTTATAAATAAGTTGTACCAAACAATTAAGATTGTTACCTTCCATAGAACCATGCAATGGGTGCCATGAAGATAAATGAAATAGCTTGTCGATATGTTACAATGGACATGTAGTCCATTCCTTGATTGAGAACCATTTTAAGAAATAAATTGACAAAAGCAAGAGCAATGTTAACTACAATCAAGATACAAACTGGTTTGCACAATTCATGGCACTTCATCAACATCGTGAATTTCCTTTTTTTGTTTTTAATTTGTTATTTGCTTTGGAGAAAATGGTGTGATGCCTCTTGTCTTCTTCAATTAATATATAGTGGACTTAATTAGTAACCGCATAGGAGAGTGGAACAGATATGATGATATATTCCTTCATCACATCATGACAATTAATTCCATTCAACATTCCAGAATTCATTATTTGCTTTTTTATTTTTATTTTTTTATCTCATGGTGTAAACTGTTAAGAGATGTAATATATTCGTTCAGTATTATTGATTGACAATAGCCTAAGGAACATATATATCAAACTCATCACATCAATACTTTTGCCATTTCTTTTCCCACTCTTGCTTTAATTAAGTGAAATAAAGTGCTAATAATTAAAATCACGTTTTACATATTATTTAACTTCGTCAATTGATATCAGAATAATTAGCTTCTTTAGTGAATGAATATAATCCAAAGTAATTAAAGTATGGTGCCATTCTTAGAACCATTAGTTTCTTATCTTTTTTATGAAATTTCCAAGTGGTCGTGACTTGTAAGCATCATTAGAAAGCAGAGACACATATGATATTGTCTCCAATTCCCTTTAGCCAATGGGATTTGTTTTTTTAGTGAAAATCCAATGGGATTTTTTTCCCTTATATATTGTTGAACCAAGATATTTATGTAAGCTAATGGTGGAATGATTTTTTATGATTAAGAAAACTCACCGTAAAAACAAATACGTATTTAAGGATTGATCTCTCTCGCCATAATAAGAGATTGAGTTTTTATCAAATAGTTAAGAAACCTCAAATATCTACCGTTTGTGTATCAATTATGATATTTGTTAGTGTTATATTATTAGCAAGAACAAGATATCAAACATTGGCAGAATATAGCAGCTAGTAGAATGTCGGAAGGTGCTCTTGGAATGCATATTATCACTTGCATGGAAAATATGGTTAAATGTATTTAGTACTATCATCAGATATGGTCAAATTATAAAGCGAGAATATTTATCATATTTCATTTCACGCATAAACAAATTACAATCGCTGTTGTAGATACAAGATAGTAATACAAGACACGTGAATCTCCAAAAATAAGTGAAAAGGATGCCCCAATTAAAGATATGAAAAACTTTCAAAGAAACTTACAAAAATTATATTTGTTATCTCACTTAAAGGAATCAATCTAATGGAGCTTTGAACTAAGCTCACCTCGAGGTTATGAAGATTGTTTTTGGTACAAAAAGAATTTGATTTAATTTTAAGATTAATGAAAATTTTAACGATCCGGTTTTGATCATGTTGGTAATAAGATCATCAGTTGACTCAGTTCTATCCACATTTTTTATCAAGGTATAACTACTGTAAATAGGTGCATATACTTGCCTGTAGTTGTCGTAAATTAGTTTAATTTAGAGGCTAAAAAATAACACCAAAAATTTAAAGCTCATGCAAAAGCAAAACAACCATCAATATGTCCAATTATAATAAATAAGTTTGGTAAAATCAATAATATCAAGTCACACTGATAACCAGATACTGAAGCTCAACCAAAACCAGGTACATTATCTGAAAAAGCATATAGAGAGGTGTATGATACATAAGAGTTCAGAGTCATCATCAAAGGACATATGATTGACTACTGCATTGCCCTCTAATCATCATCTCCATGGTGGCGTCTCCTCCTCTTTTCAGATTTTTTGACATCCCTACCCATCCTTGAATCATTATATCCATCACTTGAATCAGTGTCAGTTGATGATGATGTTCTCTTGCTTTTCCGCTTGTGCCGCGAAGTGGAATCCTCAGATGTTTCAGAATCAGAATCTGATACACGACTTCTCCTTCTCCTCTTCTCTTTCCTACTCTTCCTTTTCTTGTGCCTATATCCACCGTCACTATCATCTGGAGAACTGTCCCTCCTCCTCCTCCTGTGCTCCCTCCTTTTCTTCCTCCTCCTCCTTTCACTAGAATCATCTGAATCACTAACCTCCCTCTTAACACTCCTCTTCTTCGCCCTACCTCTCTTTTTCCTCTTTTTGCTAGACTCTTTGTCTGACTCATCTTCATCTGAATCCACTTTCTTTCTATAAGAACCTCCCTTCCCACTAGCTTTCTTCCCAGTCCTTGCAGCAATAGCTCTCTCAATCTCTGAGTCAATCTCAGAATCTGAACTCTCACTATCATCCTCCTCTTCTGAGCTCTCAACATTGCTTCTCCTATCCACCTTCTCAGCCTTTCCCTTCAACTTATCCATGCCAACCAACCCCAGAGGCTGCATTGCTTCAGGATCCTTCTCCTCCTTGTCATCTTTGATTTTCACATAGTTTTTGCACTGAAACTTGAGGTGCCCAACACGGCCACACTTCTTGCAAGCTCCACGGGACACATCCACATCAGCATTGGTAATCTTAGCAAGCTGTAGAAGCCCTTGGAAGCTGGCATATGCATTCTCAGCATCAGGTTCCGCATTTGGCCGACTTTGAGAAGAATCCTTGTCTTCCTTATTGGGTGCATAAGGGTCATAGCCAATGGCACTCTGCCATATGCCATGGGTTTGAAGGGCTGCACTACTGTGAACCCTGTTGTTCGCAGGCATGCGAACCCTACCTGCTGTAGCCGGCATCTTAAGATTTCAATGTAATTCCTGAACCTGGGGGGAAAAACAACTATCAGGAACAAAAAGTTACCCCTTAAAAAATCATAATGCTAAGTGACCAAGAAGGGGCCACGGATGAACAACCCCTGGAGCTTCTCACATTAAATAATACATGCATCTGATAAAAAATGCCCAGATATCATAAAGCAACAAGAGCAAAATGAAGTATACGATCTCAACCTAAAATTTATCTAGCATGCAAATTGTGCAACAACCATGAAAAGCCTTGAAGGCAATCACACACATTAGGCTTAGCACTTGCTGGTTCTAGAATAAATATGCAAATCTAACACTTGATTTTACCTCAATCACATCGAACTGTTAGAACTCCCAATCTCTATGTGTTCAATCTTCCATACACAAAATATAGATACAATTATTGTACAAGAACAGGGTTCATCTTGCCGATCTTGTTCAGATTGATGATGACTAGAAACTTCCTAAGACAGGTAATTAGCCTAGACGACATAATGGGCAATATTCCAAAGGGGGGTAATTTTGCCTAGATGACAACATATCAATGACAATACTCCCACATGTAAATAGACTATTAATGTGTTCAGAACAGATATAAAATTCTGCCACTTTACAAACAAAACACCAAAATATTAAAAATCAAAATTTCAGCCACTTAAAAAAAGAATTATATGCAAAAAAAAGGTCTGTCAAGGCATAATAATTAGCCAAATCTCAAGCATCAAGTGAACTAACAAAAGCAACCAATTTCTTCAAACAATAAATTCACCAAAACAAATAATCCAGAATCCAAATGATGGCCAAAAAAAAAAAAGAAATCATAATACACTAGGGACCATAGTCATGACACATGAGAATACACATCAACAAGTATTTCGAGTCATAATAAACTGTATAGCACAATGTAACCCATTAGCTTTATGAAAATAATACTCCTTTACTCAAAAAAATCTTAAATCACAGTGCACCGCCAGGAAGAAGTATTATAAAATACAAAAAGGAAGTAGGCTTGTAATATAAATGCAATTAAACATGGTCCACAAAATGCACTTCAATTTTAAGCCTTACTCTGCAGAGTGAAAATTTGTGGTCGGAACAAATAAACAAAAGAAGCTTCTGTTTCTTACTTGAAATTGATTCAATAATGAATGGGTTGTTCTTCAATACACGTTCGTTACTTGAGATGTATACAGTCATAACTCAAAAAGTACACATTAAAATATAATATCTGCATCTTAAATCTAGTAAATATAATTTAGATAATCACAGGCACACTAATATCATAGTCATCTTATAAACAATTTGGTTAACTTTTTAGGACCTATAAGTGTGATTCCATAAGCACCAGGTAGTGACAATAGCTTCAATACTTTTCCCAAGTAAGCCCTTCAACAGCTCCTTAAAAGAAGTATTCGCAACAATAACCATACAAGATCAACATTGAGAAACCATTCAAGGGAAAAACCAACATTATTACAATGAGCCAAGTGAGATTAGTATGCAGGCAAGAGAAATCTCTTAATTGCATGATTGATGGTTCAAAATTTAGAAAAATAAAGAAAATATAAGAATCTTAATATTAAATGCAGCAATGGGGCTTCAGAAGGATAACATGCAGGCAGCGACAAAAGAATTGAGAGAGGATACAAAATCCAGAGAGATCCAAATAACAGCTGCATCTGAATTGAACCAGCTGAAGGCAAATCATTTGTTCATTCTTGTATTTAAGATTCAGTAGTTACCAGTTAGTACACTCTAAACATCAATCCACTCAGAACCATCAACTCGTTCAATCAGGATTCATTAGTTATTACTATCACCCAAGAAACTTGAAATAAACCCATTAAAATCAACCACTCAGATCAGAGCTTACAAGTTCAAATCTCCAGTTTCCAGAATTTTAGATTTCTTCAAAGATTTTATGTTGTTCTCCATGATTAGATGTTAACTATGCAGTAAATCATCATAGCAGTGATAACACAAACTAGATGGATGTGAGGTAGTCCGTAAAAACAGGGGACTCTATATGAATCCAACAGGTTCATTCAACCTTCGATTGAAAAAATAGAGCAAAAGACAATAAATCAAACAGATGCGCCCTAAATAGAACAATATTAAGCTAAATCAAACAAAAATTTAAAACAACGAATCAATTTCAAATAAAAAATAGAGCAAATAAATGGCAAATCAAAACAATGGTGTCAAACCCTACATGGTATTTTAATCAAAAAAGGGGGGAGTTGGAAATCACAAATAAAAAATCAAATTACAGCCAGAATGAACATAGAGAAATCAATCAATCTCAGAGACGATGTGAATTTCTGCTAAGGGTATTCAAAAATAAATTTTGGGGTTTTCAATTATGAAGCAGAAATTGATCAAAGTAACAAAGAAGATGACTCACTCTTGAAAAAAAAGTATACGACGGTAGGCCTACAACTCCGGCACGGTGGTGGTGAGGCGGTGGGAGAGAACCTTGTGTTTGTTCTTGGTTGTGAGGAGGTTATCGTTTTCTTTTTCTGCGATTTCTCGATTCGATTCAAACTAGATATAATCCTCACGACATCTTACGTTTTGCATTCGGAGTCCTTGTTTTCTTAATGCAATTATTTTTGCTTTAAAAAAAGATAATAATAAAATAGATTAAGAGAATAGTACTCAATCCAAGGAAGATATCTTATTACAAAATCCCTAATAATTATCATTATAAATTTATAATCATGTTTTTTGAATATTTATTTTCTATCGTGTGACATAGAAGATTTTAAATAGTTAACAAAAATTTCAATTTAGAAAAACATCTCTCACATAGATATAATTATAGCAATTATAATAAAAAAAATTATTACAAAAGAAATACCAATAATCAACGATAATTAATATTGTTTTATAAACTGTTTATGTAATATAAAAATGAAAATAATTAAATATTTTTAAATAATACAATATCATAAATTTTGATTTTGTTTCAACAATTAAAATTAAAATATATCTTATTATTAATTCTTTAAATATAATTTCATAAGCTATGTATGGTGAGAATTTTCATATTTTATCTGTTGGAAATTTTGTAATACTTCATAAATATTTTTATTTAATTAATTTAATTATTGGTCAATATAATATTTTGGCATAATTGTTTCTGTTATCTA
>JBBPBT010000517.1:811443-841006 GCA_037974875.1 Cicer bijugum
ATAATCACATATTAAATTTTCATATTTCGATTATAGTTTACTATTCATTCCAATCGTTTTTTTGATAAAATCATCTCCCTCCAATTAAACAGAAGAATATACTATAATATTTAGACATATAAATTTATGTATGTACAAATCATATATCCCTTGTTTGACACCGACTATTAGTTGAGAATATGTAAAACAAAAACATATCAATAATGAAAGGAGGGATCTACAAACTAAAACTTAACCAAATTTCATCAAATGAATGATTATAGTAAGTTTTAAATTTCAATTAAGTAGGGATAATTATATTTTTCTAAACTGATTTTAGAAAGTTTTTGAATGTATAATTCGTATCGTAACCCTAAATTAATTAGCAGTTAGAATGCGTGATGGTATTTTTATACATGTCCAAAAAAAACAACTTATACAAAATTCAGTATGCAACATTTTAATATATTGTGATGCTGCTCGAAAGGTACCAACAAGCAAGCATAAAAAAGACACAAAATTTAAGGACATATCTAGAATACTCACAATTTACAGGTATCTTAAGTACAATTTTTATTCCAATAACCCAAAAAAAATTACAATTTTAATTAACGAGATGCCGTCAACACCAAATCATAAATATGTTTATCAGATATTGGAACCTTCCACTCCCTATGTACTGTCCAATGTCTACCCTTCATTAATAATATTTCCAATAATAAGCAACTTAATCTTGATAACTATGTCTCTGGTTTAGATAGAGTTGTTTACGTGCAGCTCTTCGTTTATTTTGAATTTGGCGAACAAATTCAGGAATTAATACATGTAACTTAGGACTAGGCTTACCACTAATTGAGATATTATAACCGGCTCTTTTTAATGAACGAAGCAAACACTTTTCACCCAGTTGATAATGTGCAGGGCATGCACAAGGAACCATGGATCTCAAAACTGGCTTATTACAATAGTACGGCCCTGTTGGCAAACTGCATAAAGCCAAAATTGTATCAGTTCAATGCTCGTGTGTGGATAGTGATAATTACTACAACTAAGAAAACAGTAAGTAAGAAATGCATAAAAACAGAAAACAACCAAAAGTAATCTTATGTATATAGAGCAGCACATTGACATCTTATATCTGTGAAGTGGTGAAGCAACCTTTTGTATATAGTGTCATGACACAGCTCAGTTAAACTAAACTAAACTAAACTAAACTCCCAAACATTTGTAAAACTATCTCTAAAAACTATTAACTATCAACAGAGAAAACTCTAATCACTTAACCACTCCACCCAAGTCCCACTCAAACAAATACAAACTCTAATCACTCAAACCACTCCACCAAGTCAATATAATATTGTTTGGACTCAAAAATTCAAATTGAATTTGAGTGTAAACTCCAGTTACGAAACTACTTACCAAACAACCAATACATTGAGTGTTTATGTTATAAAACAAAACAAGAACAGTATGATTAAACCCAGAAGAAAAATAATTTGGACATATATTCATTGTTCAAAAGTAATATCCAAACCCAAAAACAGGGAAAGCATATAAACAAATTTTATTAACTTTTCTCATCAAACACAACACATTTATTTCCTCTTTTCCAAAACCACACAACCAAATCCAACAAAGAAACAAAAGTAAAAAAATAACATTCTTTACTTCTACAAAACAATCCCTAAAATCACAAAAATTCCCAAAAGGCAAGAAACTCAATTTTCATACTTATTAATAAAAAATTGCCACTTCAAGTCATGGAGAGGGTTACAAGAACGCCAAAAAAACCAAATAATTAAATTTTAAACAAATGAAATAAAAATAATTAAAAAAACGCACTTTTTGGCTACCGTGATGCATCCCCGATAGAGGTTCTGCTTGGAATCAGACAAAATATGTGTATGACAAAACCTTGTGAGAGCCATAGCCTTGGATTTGCATCCACTATAAGCGCAACGAACAAAATCATCTCCAGAAACGATGCCATTATCAGTGCCGTTTACTCCATTTCCTAAAACGACACCGTTTGAATTCTCATCATCCTCTTTGAAAGGACTCTTACCATGTGTCCAGTAATAATCTCTGTACTTAGACTTAAGATCATCCATTAAGCCCCAATAGTGACCTCTGTAACATCGAGCGAGTTGTTTCACTCGCCGGAGTCGCCGAGTTAGCAACTCGTGCTGAGTTAATACATTCGAGTTAGCCACTATTTTGTCTTCGTAGGCGTCGTCGACTGTCATTGTAGGAACTTGCAATTGGGACTCCTCCATTGGTTGGAAGGAAAAAATTTAGCAGAAAAATTAAGTTTGATGAGAATCTGAGATGGAGTAAAATTTATTTGTTTTAAATTTTGAAAAAGAATTGAACAACTGAAGTTTTTTATAAAACAAATAAAGGTTAATTATACTACATATTTATAAATTATTTCAGAAATTTTAAAATACTTTTTTAATTAAAAAATGTAATTAAACTTTTTAATTGATATAATTTTTTCATTAAACTTGTACCTCCGTTTAAATTTTTTGGTTAAAATACCTAAAATATCCTTAACAAATCAATAAAAATCAAAATAACAAATAATCAAAACATTTGTACCCCACTAGTGATAGTTCTAGAAACGTAAGTTTTAACAAAAAAAAAATTTACGGAAAATTTCAAGAGGAATAAAATTTTCGGTAGTTGTAAAAGTACACTGGAAAATTCATTTTTTAAATTTTTGGGAGTATTCACAGAAAATTTGAAAAATCTAGTAGTCATTTTCAGTACCGAAAATTTCAAATTTTCAGATGGTATTCCGAGAAATTTCAAATTTTCGGATGGTATTTCCGAAAATTTCATTTCTCATTGAAATTTCCGGTACATTGTGCATTTTTTTTTTTTACTTTTTTGTGTTTTATATAATTTTTTTCATTGAATTTTGTTAGTGAGGACCAGAGGAGCAAAAACTGACGTTGATCATTCTCAAGTTCAACCTCTTACACAGTCAAATAGGAGAGCTGCAGTTGAAAAAAGAAGAAAGATAAATGAAGAAATGCAAGCGCATGAGTTTCATCAAAATATTGTGTTTGATGAAGAACAGGATTAACAGCCCCAACAAGATCATGTGTCTGATGATGAACATGATCAACAGCAGCAGTTTGATGATGAACATGGTCAGCAGCACCAGCCTGAAGAACCCATGTTTCCTGGAGGTCCTTATGCTCTTTCAGCCCTTAAGGATTATGAGCACCATATTGCAATAAATGTGTGTAATGGACATGTTAGTAAATAATTTATTTTATTACATATTATAATATATTTGTAGTATAGATTATTTTTTTACACATTATAATATATTTGCATTATAAGTAATTTTGTGTTATTTTTAATGAAACAAGATAGACGTGTCTTGAAAGTTGTTTCAAATGACAAAAAACAAAACAAATTCATTGATATCATATATGTATTATATGCTCAGATAGATCATTGGATTACTATATGTGGATTACGTCCTTTGAGAATATGTAGTTTGCACATGATTGACGGTAACATCATATCTGCTTTTGCAAAGAGATGAAATGCAGAGACTAACTTATTTCACATGCCATTTGGTGAAATGACTATTACTCTTGACGATTTCAGGAGTCTTTTGAGCATCTCATGTTCTGGAGAGTTTTTCACACCTCCCGCTAATGTCAATGAAGATTTGGCAATTGTCGCTGCTGTTGAGTTATTGGGAGTTGCATATGATGAAGTTGTCACTAAAACTAGGACCGATAGAGGTGCCTCGTATAGTTTTGAGTGGTTGAAAATTGTATTTTTCAAGCAACTTCAAGAAGGACGGTATGACTGTGCAGCGAGGACATATCTACTTCATTTAATAGGGTGTACCATCCTAGCTAATAAAAGTTTTACGCTTGCATCGGTAAAATATTTGTTTTTGTTTCAACACCTTGATACTTGTGGAAAATGGGCATGGAGACCAGTTGTATTTGTTGTTTTACATGACTGACTATCTTAGAGATAGTACATTGCTACAACGAAACAGATGGGACGATATTTATCTCTATTTTAAGTACTATTATATTTATTATACTTATTATTATTATTATTATTATTTTAATTATTTCAATTATTATTATTATACCTTAATAATTTTATTTACACTTATTATTATTATTATTATTATTATTATTATACTTATTTATACTTATTATTAATATACCTTAATAATTTTATTATATTTCAATTATTTATAGACTTGGATTTATAGCATTTTCCTTATATTTGTAAACAAGATATGGATAAGCCTATAGCTTCGATGCCACAGATGTTTCTATGGACTGCAAAACAAACATGTAGGAACGTTGCATACTACAGAGTAAAGTTGGATGCTTTGAGGGATACTGATATTATCTGGACGCCGAATTACGATGCGAACTCTATGACACAATTTCAGTATGTGTCATTTACAGGATACATTTGTTGGTGTTCCACGATGGTACTGTATTTACCAGAGAGGTGCATACGACATTTTGAGTATACTCAACACATCCCTCCTACACCACCGATGTTTGTTGCACGTGATGTTGAATGGAGTAAGTACAGGAACTCTGTACGATCACTTCGAGCTAGATTGCACCCAGCTGCATATCCACATGAGTGTGTTGAGGGATACATCACTACGGTGCTTCTTCCAATGTCATGTAAGTGGAGGTAATGGACATGCAGATTTTAATTTAACTTGAACCTAATGACTTTCATTAACAAAACCAATGTTGATAACACAACCACGTGACACATCACCATTATGTACACCTCTCAATGGGAAAAAAGTCAAACAAAAAGTTTTTCCCAATATAACAAGAACAAGATTATATTTTGTTGCTATCATGTAATCCATATCAGTAATGGTCATCCACTTCTTGTTGGTTTGGTTTTCCAACTCAGTTACAAGTAAAGACTTTATCACTTCTTGCAAATGTTCTTTGAATAATGCAACATATGAATCAGGTTTGGACTTAATCTATGTATACAACTGTCAACGCACAATGCTCCAGTATTCTTCACTATGATCAAGTAAAGAAGCAATAGCACGATATCCATAGTTTCCATCTGCTTTAACATTAATTATGTCTTCAACTTATGGATGAATTAAAGAAGGAAACTCGTCAAAATATTTTCTAACCTGACTCGTCATAGGTGCTTGTTGAGATAGTTGTTTGGATGTTTGCTAAGAGACTGGAGTATTAACATGCTCAAAGTATGAAGGCTCACGACATACGTCAAATCCCTTCGGCTTATTGCCTTTTTTCTTTTCAACACCACCTTTTCTTTTAATCTTATCCAGTGGTGCACACATTGATGTTGTCTCTGGATATGCTATTTCACGCAACTTGCTCTTTAATGCCATTCTACCAAGAACGTTAAGTGTTTTCCAAATGATATTCATCTCCGATGTAATGTCGAACTATGAATCATTTGCCAACTTTTCTTCCTCATGATCACTATTCATGGTTAATTTCCTCCATTGTATATGAACAACATCAAATCAGATTGCAACACCTTTTAGCTTGTATCGTGTCAACTCACATGCATAAGGTAATCCATGAGTCTTTCTAAGTATACAACAACACACATCTTTGTCGCTACTGACATAACTTACTCTTTTGTATTCACGAACAATATCACCTAAGGCTTTCTTGGATACAACCCAAATCAATTTCTCATATAATGGATTGTGTGTGTATGCTCTTTGGGACCCTTACTTATCTCAAATGAACCTTTTATCTTAATAATTTGAAACTTCAACATATCATTCATACCATTCCATGCCTTACAAAAATCTCCTTTATTGTGTTCCAAAAATCTCTTTAATGACCAATGAGCAGACTCAACCCTAATATTTAAACAAAAAAAAAAATACAAAATGTGAAGTTTTAATCATATATCATAAATAAAATACAAAATCTAAAATTTTAATGACATACCTATTAGTCGTAGTATTTCTTAGATGCAATACTTGATTTCTTAGATGCAATACCTATTAGTCCATGCTTCAACATATATTTCCTTATGAGGATTCAACCATGTGTCTCTGACGTAGTCAAAGAAAATAATATTATCGACACATGTTTGCTCAAACATTTGCAAAAGTTCCTCGTACGCCTTATCTTCAGATCAGTAAACAATTTTCTTCCACAATTCAAGAATGGGTTCTTGCATATATTTCTTTAATATATATTGTTTGCATTTGACTCCAACATTTTTGTTAATATGAAGTTGACAAAGTAAATTTGTTGAAGATGGAAATACAACTTCAATTGCATTAATTAAAACAAGTTCTCCGTCAGTTACGATCACTTGAGGAAATGAGGTGTTTGAAACAAACAACTCTTTTAACTTCTCCAAGGCCCAACAAAAGTTGTCTTGACGTTCAAAATTCATATAAGCAAATGCAAAATTAAATGTCAACTCAGTTGAAGTTACACCAACAATTTCAAACAATGGTAACCCATACTTGTTGGTTTTGTAGGTGTTATCCATGACCAATACAAGAGGGAACATGTTCAACAAAGTTATGGAATTTGGGTGCGTCCAAAACATATCCCTCACAACGTTGGAGTCCTCATAAGTCCTACTCCAACAAGTATACTTCTTAGCTTCAAGTAACTTCAACAAATGTTGCATATCAATTCTAGGTCATTTCAAATTATTCTTGTATGTATTTCGTTGCTTGTAAATTTGATAGATATTAGTCACATTCTCCGTATCTCGATCTCTCAAAGATGATAAGATGTGTTTTGGTGCAACGTGATATTTTGTCAGCTAGTCAACATGTTTCTTATCTTCTTCTTTTAAGCGTCCCATAAATGTATTCTTCTCAAAAGTAGTTATTACCTCATGGTTGTGAAGTTCACACATTAAACTAATAATCCATCCTTCAACATTTTTCAATGGTCTCGATCTAAGTTTAAACGAACATCCACACCTTTTAGTTGAAGTACTTGTGTTATTTTTATTTGACTTATATTTTCCATCTCTATCAACCAAAAATTAATTTTGACTTCCTTCCTCTCTTTTCGGTCTCTACGTCAGATCGAGTAATGATAACTGCTACTCGATTTTGTCGGTCGCCCTCTTTTATCTATGATATGACATCTTCTCGTGACTCAAAAATTTGATCAGTTATGAATGCTTCAGTTAAATCTAGGCTTGATTGCAGTTTTGGTCCCCCTATTTTAGTTGAATCGCGAAAGTAGTCCCTCAATTTTGTTTCTCCCCAGAATTGGTCCTCCAAGCAGAATTTTAGTCCAAAATTTCATGAAATTTTTTTTTTTTGCTTTTATTGAAGTCACACTATGACTCAAAATCTTATTTTCAACAATTGTACTTGAAATATACGATCATAAATGGTATAACATGACTTTAATAAAAAATGAAATTTTATCAAATTTTGCACAAATTTTCTGTTTGGTGATCAAAACTGGGGAGAAACAAAATGGTGGGACTACTTTCACGATTCAGCTAAAATAGGTGGACCAAAACTGTAATTAAGTCTTAAATCTATAAATATTGATTGTATCTTTTCCATCTATATTTCAAAAAAAAATTAACATAAAAATTAAAAATTTAAAATAAATTATTAATCACCAAATATTTGAAATTTTCGATTCAAGATATTAACTACTGGAAATTTCAAAATGTGAAATTTGCGGTGAAAAAAATATAACTATCGAATTTTTTAAAATTTTGAAATTTCCATTACCTATCGAAAATTTGAAATTTTCAATATTGTAAATTAAATGAGCAAATTTCCAATATTACAAATACTTATCGGAAATTTAATTGCCAAAATTTACCAACCAAAAATTTGGTCATGGAGTGAGATGTTAATGTCATTTTTTTTTTACTACTTAGGTGAATGAAATTTTTTGAATTTTTAACAAATTGGGGTTGAAAAGCCAACTTTTATGAATTTTGGGCATACAGCATTGTGTGAGAGAGAGAGAGTTGCGTCTGCTCCATCCCCGGCGACCCCATCGCACCACCAGCAGCTCCACTTTCAGCCGCCGGTAAGTCATTCCGTTCCGTCTCTTGTTCATTTGCATCTGCACCGAACCTTCTATGTAGTGTATTCCTTCAATTCTACATTGTTGCTGTTATGTTATCTTTGCTCTGATTTACTTCTTCATTCTTCAATTACATCACCGTCGTTAAACATTTATTTGTTATTATTATTATTATTGATGTGAGATTCGGATTTATAGCTCATCTAAGTTGAAATTGGATTTTATGGTTCTTTTTCCATTTTCTGCTATTAAAACCACCTCCAACTTCTGTTTTCATATAACCTAATCTCTGGATGCACTTGACGTTGATAAGTATATTTTTTCCAGTTCTATTATAATATATAAATTTGAAAAATAGCTTATGGAGAAAGGAAAAAAGAAGAAGAAAAATTTAACCAAAGGTTTGTAATAATGGTGCCATGAGGGGAGGAGTATCTTCATGCTCAAGGATGTTTTGAAAGTTTGAATATGGAATTTACATGAGGTGATGTATGCTTGTTGAGCCAGTGATTCACTACCTCTACTTAATTCATCATAACATTCAAATGGGTTCATAAATATATTTTTCAGAAAAGGGGTTGGGTTTAAGAGATACATAGCCTCCCCTTTCTTCATCAACTCAATGAGCTCAGATAATCTAAGTGTATAAATCTCCAATTGATGTCACTAATTTTGGGAATGTGCGCCTTTATACTATTAATATAAAAAAAATAATAAAAAAAAATAAAACTATACTAATGGATATCCCTTTTTCATTTGGGAGGATCCTTACCTATGAAATACACATACTGACATGACACCGGTAATAATTTGTTAGAATTAATTAATTGAATGTAATCAATGTGTTGGTGTCGTGTCAAACACATCTGAACACGCCTTCGATCTGAAGTGTCGGTGCAACAAAGATCCTGACCCATAAAATATAAAACTAATATCTCTCTAAATGGAAGTGACTATTAAAATGGAGATATCCTAACCCCAATTTAATTTTTTCCTTACATTTCTTATCTATTTTCCTTAACCTTTCACCTGCTATATGCAATGCCCACCATCATTGTAACCACTGGTTGGTTATCGAATAGAAGCATTGTTGTTATAGTTGCTGGGCATCAGTTTTATATCAATCAGTGTATCAACTATCAGCTGTTTGATCAAAGTAGTAAATGAAAACTTTATCCACATTTTTTATTTTCTATGTCCATTTTACACAGTCTTCGGCCAAGATATTCTGATACAGCAGATCCTGTACACAAAAAAACATAGAATACAGAAAATATGTCAAGCGTTCTGCATATTAGAGATACCATTTCTCTTGAACTTGTCATGTTTAGAACACCGTTGAGAAGCCAAAAATGCAACTCGATCTCATGACAATTTAGGACCAAATAATAAAAAATTGTCTCTCTGTTTCTCTTCCAGATCAGAACATAATGCATACACTGGGAAGAATTAAGTGCAGGGTGAGGCATGCAAATCTTTGTTAAGTATTGTAATTTCAACAAATTATTTGACTTTTTTTTTAATGAGAAAAATATTTGACTTTGAGGAATCCTTTAATTACTAAATGTGATCTTACAATGGAAGATATGCTTTCAATATGCCATGTGGTAACATAATGTTCTGTGCAAATTACAGCTTGCCCTTTTTGGATCCGGATATTATATATGTAACATTTCAAAAAGAAGTCTTACATTGTTCATAATCTTAGGTGGTTTTGCATCATATAACCAGTTGAGGAATGTTGAAAGGGGAGCTGTTTATATTTAACTGGTCTTTTGAAATTTGCATATGCCCTGTAGTTAATACATGAAATTAACTTGTAATTTGTGGATACATTGTAATGCTTGGCTTGATATTTGATTTGCAGTTTTTCAATGTGCTAGAAAGTTGATAATATTTTAAGATTTTTGTTCGTTTCTTGAGTTGTCCAATTCTGTTATGCCAAAATCTGCTATAAAGAAAAGTCAACATACATTTTAAAAATTATTCTTATTTCAACGTTGATTAAATTGCAAAACAGATATGGTTATCCCACCACCAGTCAGGCCTCCCAGGATTACAAAATTTCTCAAACCTTATGTTCTAAAGATGCATTTCACCAATAAGTATGTGAGTGCTCAAGTGATCCACACCCCGACTGCTACTGTAGCCTCTTCTGCAAGCTCACAAGAGAAAGCCTTGAGATCAAACTTGGAAACTACTCGGGATGTAGCTGCAGCTGCAAAGATTGGGAAGCTACTTGCAGAACGCCTTTTGCTTAAGGACATTCCTGCTGTTTCTATTCACTTGAAGAGAGAACAAAGATATCATGGCAAGGTAAAAGCTGTTATTGATTCTCTCAGGGAAGCTGGTGTTAAGCTGCTTTAAGTCATGATGTTTGTGTGTTTTGTTGTAAATGAGAGATATCATTCTTATTGAATCTTGTCTTCTGTTAATGAGGTATGAAAGGCTTTGTACTATTTCAGTAAAAAATAAGAACGCAAATTTTAAACTGAGGTGTCCACGCTTATTTTTATCATCACACCAGTAAGTTGCTCATCGAACACATTTCAATAGGACTCAATTTAACGACGTTAACTAGGTATAAGATGATTATGTTTTGGTTCATGGTGTCCCATTATATCTTAGGACTAAAGTGTTGGTTTGCAGAGGGCGTTCGAGTGGCCTGTAGAGTTGGAAATTGGTAAGGTAAAAGTTAGGCCTTGATAACCAATAAATAATGAATGCAAATTTATTTTTCGTAGTATTTTCTTTCACCCTTTATATTCTCAAAAGTATCTAAATACACATCGATTGGCCAATTCAGAGAACATTGAGGGATGAAAGAATAAACTCTCAATTTCAAAATTAGTTGCTAGTCGTCTAGTGATTTTTGTAGCCATGGTGCATTGCAGAAATGTCTTATTGGTAAAAAAAAATTGATAGTTGTCGAAGGTATTAGTTCATGCTTTGCCATGTATCTTTTGCTGAAGACAAAAAAAATTGCTGAAAGATAATTATAATTTAGGACATATCTTGGATCATCGCAAAGAGTCGTAAACTATACATATTATCACACTTTGTAAATGGGTTTTTTCTTCAAAGATTAGCACGGATTCCCTTATTAGATAGTGATAAATTTGTGACACAAATGTTTTGGAATATATAGAACATATAAATGAATAATAGTCTTGAATATTAAGCTATTAATTCCTTCAGTTAGGAACTATTATAGTTGACATAGAACTGTGCATGGTGCATGTTTGTGAAGAAAACCAAAAAATTTATTTCGTTGGATATTAATAAAATTCAGGTATATAATATTATTTTCAAAGTCTTAAGGTCGAAATGTGACTTGCCATTTTCTTTTTTGAACTCATCAAAAGCTCTAAGCAAGTAATATGATGTGATTTTTCAAGAGTTTATGTTTAAAGAGACTTAAAATGTGGGCAACAAATTAAAACGCAATTTGAGAGCAAATCAAAGCAAAAGCCAACACCAACCATGTTTAATTCTTAAAATGAAAACAATGTACCCAACGTCTCACAAATAACTGAGAATTGACAATTCTACTTTTCAATGCCACAAACAATACAAGAGCGACTTAAATACACTGCATTCCTAAATAACTGAAAATAACCCAAGAGTCTCACAAGTATGCATTCATAAGTTTCAAAATACAGAGCTAACATTAGCTTCTGTCAACAAACCTGACCAGCTCAAGAATTAGCTCACTAGGTACACGTGATGAGACTATACACTGTTAAGTCATATAATGGTTCAAAGTACATAGGTGTTGCAGATAGAACAAAACATGGATCCTTTAATATAGTCAGGATACAAAGAACCCAAGACCAACACACCTAACTAGGCGACTCACAATTTACATTCCCAATTAGTTTCATTCTTTCAGACACATTTACAATTTACATTGGAGCATTGGTTTCCTTGGACCTGTAAATAGAATGACAGTTATCAATTTCATGATATAACATAGGCAAATCGTGAGCCTAAACAAACTAAAAAAATGTGCAAATACAAGACATGTTTTTTTAGTATATTCAATAAATACAAGTATCACAATAATCATCGGGCCTGAAGTTTGAAATCACTAACCTTGCTTTCTCCAACTTTTCGACCACATCAAGCATAGCATATACAATCATTTTCTTCACCTTTTACCAAAGCAGCAAAGAAAAAAACAGTACACAAAATACAAATAAGAATCTATTGATAGGAGATAACCTGTATGACACAATAACATAGGTTCTGAAAACAGGTTAATAATGAAAAAATTTAAACATTCTACAAGTCGAAACTAGATATACAAAACCTAAACCCAATATTCTTTACTAGATCTAATAATCACT
Organism: Cicer bijugum; assembly: GCA_037974875.1. Lineage (NCBI taxonomy): Eukaryota > Viridiplantae > Streptophyta > Magnoliopsida > Fabales > Fabaceae > Cicer > Cicer bijugum. Next base: position 823,829 of record JBBPBT010000517.1, read on the forward strand.
CTTCAAAGAAACGTTTGTTTAAAAGTATACAAAATGTCTACTAACTATGCAGAACCAAGTTTTATCTTTCCCGTTTAGAATAAGAATGGATAGTTCAATCCAAGCAAATGTGAATAAAATGCTCGAATCAGTGTGAATTAGTAGTGTTTGGATTTGGAAAAATGCAGCATGACAGTGCCAACAATAGCTGTGACTGAAAGCTACCATTTAAGCTAAAAACAAAATCCAGTTGGAAGAAGCTAACGGCAAAATAGGAGATGCAATATCTTTAAATATTGGATAAAGTAGTCTGGCATACCTCCAATTTATCTTCTGTGGACCTGTGATTTACTGGAAGTTTGCGGAATTCCTCAGTCAAACGAAAACACTCACCAACATTTTCAGGAGAGACAAAATCAAGTGCAACCTTGGTGCATGACTGCAAACAATGATGCATATAATTGATATTTACACATACTTTTTAAACATAAAGCTAAAAAGAAAATAAATCAAGAAATAAAGAGTGAACTAGGAATAAATGGTTTGGGGCCATTCATTAGAAATGTAGGTTCAAACCTCCATATTGCTATTGTATAAAAATATTAAAAAAACTTGTATGCATTAAAAACATTAATTTAAATAAAACATTACTGTGATGGGCAAACAAAACTCGTTTCATTAAGGAAGGGTTATACTAAGGAATTAGGATGGCAGGCTAGGATTCTATCAGAATATAAGGATCAACCATGGTGCACAGGGACAATACAATATATAACCAATACAATATATAACCGATACAGAGATGCATCATCCCTTACAGATATGGAATACTAACCAATCGGCAACAATTTACAAAATTAAAATTCAACCACAATGAATAAGACAATCGTAAAAATAAATCAGATCTGAATTAATCTATCTAAACTAATTCATGTTGCAAATTCTATGAGGCTTTTTCATTATCTTCAAATTGGTACACAGATCTTTTTGAAGTTCAAAATTTCTTCAAAAGAACCCTTGTGACTATGCAATCTACCTGCTGCATGGTTACAAAAAAAGCAAAAACCACCTATCTTTTCTTATATAGGTGACTATGCAATCTACCTTGTGGAATTCTTTTTCCTAAAGGACTAAACTAAGTTTGGCAGTTTCGAAAAGACTACAAGGAACCTTTTCTCAATCATGTGTCTAAATTACTCAACAGAACTGTATAAAGCATCCAAATTTTGACCTACGGTTGGTGACATATTCAGCACAATCAACATCAATGTACATTTCAGTAGACTCTGCAGGCAAGTTATTTTGACAGTGAAAGACACTCTAGGTTTTGAAAATAATCTACATTCTGGGTAGCAATACGAAGGATTTACATGTCCTTGCAACCACAAATTGATTAAGGTTGTATTTGACAACAATTGGCCACAACATAAAGAATCGTAATTGATTATTATTCAAATTATATCCTAGGTGGCATCAACTGCATCTTCTGCGGGTCTGCACCAACACATTCCAGTCTCGAGACCACAATTGCCAAAAAAATATCAAGGTAATAAGATCTTTAGGCCCTGTTTGGTTTAAGATACCATTTTCGTTTGCAGTTTCAATTATAAAAATGCCACTATGATTTCAAATTTTGTTCAGGAAACAATGTAAGCAACTGTGTATTGTTTTCTAAAGTTCTAACACCTCTTTAGATGACAAAGTATATGGAAATTATTAGACTTAAGACTTGTAAACTATAAATTTGAATCTGAAGTAGATTGAGTAATTTTCCTCTTAAAGATAAATACGAGGGGTTTCTGATTTAGATGGTGATAAGTATATGAAAATTATTAGCCTCAAGACTTGTAAACTCTAAATTTGAATCTAAAGTAGACTGAATAATACTACTTGAGAGGTTTCCAAACACATGACAGTGTTCAACACCGTACACCTTAGACAAATTTTTATCTCTTTGAGTAAGGTGACAAAAAGAATTTACGAATAGACCAAGGTAGAGTAACATTAGCCAAATTTTGTTATAAAATAAGAGAGCGAGAGAGTGAAGTTTATAATGGAGAAAGAATCATGAGAGAGAGAGAGAAAGGATGAGGAAACAAGACCGATCACGTGGACATACACAACATGAGAGATCCAGAAGGAGAAGAGAAGATGGTAGAAGTAAAGTAAAAAAACATAAAAGCAAGTTATAAAGTGGTCCAGAGACAATCCACTATGAAATACAAGTATCTTTTCAATGATTTGTTCAGTACAAGATGAAAGACCTGTTATTATGGACTTCAATTCCCTAAATATAAGTTTGCCTCCATCCAAATTTCTAAATGACTTACAAGAGAACCCTTCTCCTAAACCAAGAAATTTATAAAAATATGGACCAATGTGACATTTATTGATTATATTGTATGTTATAGATGCAAAGTTCAATCACAAGGAAATATAAAAAACACAACCATGAAAAAGGGAAAAAATATTGAATACACCCCTCCTTACTCAATAAAAGCATACTGCTAACATAACATAATACACCCTCCCAAAATTTCACCTTGTCCTTAAGGGAAAATGTTAGATATTGCTTTTGAAACGAATCAAAGCACTCCCAAGTAAATTAAAAGTCTAGTACAGCTTTCCATTAATTCAACATGTTGGACAATGAATTCTACTATTGTAATAACTTTCTTCAACAAAGAGACAAGTACAACTAAATGAATCTTACACTCTTGTCGAATAATAAGATGGTAAACTATATTCGCTAACACCTTACAAATTTGGTAAGGACCGTAAACCAAGGATTGAGTTTCTCATTCATTTTTTGGCCAAAGATTTCAATATGTATGTTGTTCTTCACTCAACACCCTTCTAATCTTTAAGAATTTTATACTTTTTTTTATCAATATCACTCCAATTTTGAACAGCCATGACTATGTACATTAGTTCTCATTCACATAACTCTCAAACTTTTGTTAGATGCATTGATTTCAATCTTTGACTTTTACAAGTATCCAAAGCAGCTTTTGCTTCATCATTCCAACAAATATTGTCTTTAAACAAATGATTAGATTGGTCTTCGCAATTTTTCTATAATCTTTAATAAATCTTTTATAATAGTTAATGAGGCCCAAGAAACCTCTTAAAGATTTGCATCTTTTAATGCCGACAACATACATATTTCAATTGTTGTTGCCCAAAAATATATATTTATCTAGTTTGCAAACAATAGATGCTCTGTCAATTACTTTTATGTTTTTCATCATGCTCTAATACCACTAAAAGATACTTGTTGCTTGTTTGGGAAATATGTTGGAGGTAATGAATGACTATTAGGAATTTATTAATAGAAAAGTTGTTGGAATATTAGAAAATATCTTATAATATCTTTTATATTATATTAGAGTATCTTGAGTTATTTTCTATGATCAATTTATAATCATAGAGAATCTTAAAATATCTCTTATTATTATTATGATTTATTCCTAATTTAAGATTTAGTCTATGTTTCTCTATAAATAGAGATTAGTATAGAGTCTATTGTAATAAAGTCAGCATAAAGCTATTATCAATAATATTCAAACCCTAATTATTTTCTCTCCTCTTTTTCTCTAAAATCCCACAACTTCAACAGAAGTGCTAAAGACAAACTCTTAAAGACACTCATTTGAGCACTCTCAACTATTGTGTCAAATCATTACTTTATTAAAATCCTTTAATTGGCAACCAGTTTCGCTTGTTTATTCAAAATTATTTAACCTTAAAAGTGTCATGATTCATCATGGTTGATTGAAGCCATGTGACATGATTGCCTTTGTCGACAATCTCTCGACAATCTCAAACATTACGAGACGTGTCCCATGCTTAAAAATCTAACAAAAAGAGAAGAGAATTTCCATGTCATGGAAAGCTTGCATCGATGTGTAAGAAAGGATTTAGACATGGACTAAACATTTGGCTGGGTTGGTTGGGTGTGGGGATAGTTAATGGTGAGGATAAGATGAAGAAATAGAGGGAGAGAAAGGCAAAAGAACACATTTTTGTCAAGGCAAAAAATCCACTAGTAAGAGGTGAAGCAACATGTGACTCAGTGGTGAGTGCTCAAAATAGTGAGAGTTTGTCCTCAACACTCTTATTAATAATACTCTAGTAACAAGCTACCTCCGGTGTTAGTAACAAGGAAATATGGAAAATACAAAGGAAGAGGAAAAAGAGTTAGTAACAAAGAAATATGATAAATACAAAGGAAGAGGAAAAAAGAAAAGCAACTCTTTGAATTTCACTTCCTAGGAAACCAACCGGTTGGAATGAAAAAAAAAATATCCATCATGCGTACATGCGGTTTACCTTCAGATTTCGGACTTGGTGAGGACAACCAGCTGGAATGAAAACAGCATCTCCCAGCTTCTGAACAAAAGTCCATGGCTCAATTCCTACAATTCAATGCTGAATTGTCAACAAAATGACACTAGTAGATTGACCAACACTCCACAAACAAAACAATATTAGAAAAATTATGAACATTACTAACCGTACTCCTCCTTGAGCCTCTTCTTATGCTCGATAGTTAGATAAAAGGTCTGATCATGGATGGGGTGAATAACCTACATAACCAATGACAATTCAATAAGATACAAACATACCGAGGGAATGGCCATTAGACTTCCCGGTAATATAAATACAGCAACCAGATCAATTATCATGTGAACTATGGAGCAGTAAAACAAATGAAATAAAGAACATCGACTCAACCAATGACCTTTTGGACTGGTAACAACAAACATAATTCATTGCACTTCATATCATGTGTTTCAATGCTGCGCTCATCACACCAACATAGTCCCTTACAAGTGATGGTGCATATTCACAATTATCTATTCCCGATATTGACCTTATAATAAATCACCCACTCCTTTGTGGTAAGTAACTTTAATAATAATATTATAAAAAAAATTAGAATCTACCAAATGCTAGAAACCTTCTAAACTAGGCACCATTTACCAATGAACTTCAAGATAGTACTACCTACAATATACTACAACGTATAAAAGTACAACAAACATAACAGTACAGAACACTCTTTTAATCATCAATAGATCAAACCCTATTTTCATCCTTTAAGGCTTCATGAACTGGTGTAGGAGTTCTGACAATTAATAGTTGCAGTAAAAGTTCAGTGTTGTATAAAAAAAATGTGTTTAGTGGACACAGTGAGATATAGGATATTCGGCAAAGACCATTATCGTTTTCTTAATGTAATTGTCCAGTCATTGGAATAACATTCACAGTTACAATTTAAAAGATTGCCCAAAGGCTACAATTATTAGTACCTCTTGTTGGGAAAAGTATATTAGTTGTTTGACCATGTCTGATTTTCACGGGCACCCATATTACCTATCCCTGTGATTGTGTCAGTGAAATATAGTCCCCAAAAGGTTGTTATCTGGTGAAATATAGTCCCCAAAAGTAGTATAAGAGGAAGGTTCCAGGGGTTAAGGATCCAGTTCCACAGTGCCGACTATAAACATGAATGAAGGAACTACAACCAATGACATGACTGGGGAGACTAGTCATAATAGGAGTGGACAGAAAGAAAGAAGTCGGAAGTTAGACATTGCTTGCACCATCCACGGCAAGAAACAGTAACCTGTATAATAAACATGTGTGGGGTACTTAAGTCAACTCACCAATAAAAATAGGAAAAGGCATCTGCAACAGTAAATTTCTAGCAAGTTCGAGGAAACGACTCCACAATCTTACACAGGATAGTGGATTACACTACTTGATCAAAATTTGCCTCAGATACAAGATCAAACAAAGCTGCAAGAATTGATGATTGTATTGAGTTCAGAGTAGATTCGTTATTTTGACAACCTAATTTATGTGATTTGTGCAAGGACATGTGAGTCTATGTACCACTCCTATTTTAAGCATTAGATTGGACAGGACAAATTTATCCACCCCAATCTGTTCAGAAAATGAAAAGAAAAATAAGAAACAACAGAGAGGTTGGATAGCTGGGATGAAGAAAAGAAAAGGGAGGCACAAGGTTACTGCGAAAAGAGATGGCAAGTTCTCCCAAAGCAAGGCTGCAAGAGGCAGGCCCAAAGCAGGCAATGGGATGCTAGATGAACACGGTCCCCCATTGCAAGACACAATCATTAAAGACATTTTTGGCATTTGGGGTAGATGTCATAGTACTGCCAAAAATGTGCCGTGAAGCACAATAGGTACAATAGTGGCCACAACAGTAGCAACTTCAATTTCCATTGCTACAACTACAGAATAGCATACACAAGCTGTTCCACCTAGGTTTCCGCGATACGGTTGCTATTGACAAACATAGAACACGTAGTAAATAATCAAATATCTCCTTGAATAGCCTCGAGAAGGATCTCAAATTAATCAAGGTGTAACACCAAATCTCAATGGACAATAGATATTCTGCAATATTGAATATGAATAAAAAACACAGAGATAGTTTAATTGCATTTAGTAAATGATTGTAGCTCCTGTCAAACCTCTATCAAACTTGGGTTAAGAGAATAGTCTTGTTGCTCCAACCCTTTGAGTGGTGACACACAACCACTTTTATATGAAGTGAATCTTAGATGGATGAGAAAAGCCAGGTTCAAAACAAGGTTGTCAAACAATAGACTCTACCTAAGATATTTGGGGTATAGAAAAAGCGTATATCATAAGATTGTAAAGTGGATCTTAAGATCTCACAAAGTTGACAAAACTATACTATAAAATTAAAAAAAATAACCTGAACATAAAAAGATTCATTGGTTCAATAAAAAGTCACAAGCTGAAACACAAAAAGTTATTAACATTGTCTCTAACAAAAAAACAAAACCGATCACTATCATCTAACAACATCTAAAACTTTAATTTTACAATTCATCCAAGGTGTGGTGATCAAAACCAACATCTTCTATGCAATCTTCATCTCATTCTCCATCAAATTTATCATCAAGGTTGTGAATCTCCAAATCATCTTAAGGAGCAGTATCTTCAACTCTATTCCCTTCTTCATTTTGATTGCCAAATTCTAAATCCTCATTTTCTATTGTGAAATCTATAATATGTCATTCTCAATAGAACCTTCATTATTATCTACAAGCCATTCATCACAAGATTCAAGACCATCAAAGTTATGTTCACATTTCTAGTTTGCTTCTAAGCTAATTTTGAATTTGCCGTCACAAACACAACATCATTCATTGTCTTTTCTTTCAAACGATATCTCCTCTTTGTGTGAACCTAATAGATACAAACTACATTAGTATATAGCAAGTATGGATAACTTTCAAAGTGAAATTTTAATGTAATCTTTACCATCTCAAAAGTGCTCCAATTTCGTTCACATTCAAATGAACTACAAGTTAAGCTTAACACACAAATTGCAAAAGTTTGAAGTTCTGAATGCTCATCCTCATATGACTCCCACCATTGTGATGAAGTTTTGGATTTAAGTGCAGTCTTTCCTATCAAACTACCAAAAAACTTTGCTTATATCTAGAAATCTTCCAATTGAGCATCAATCTTGCAAATTTATTCAATATCTCCCACCATCTTTCGTAAGTAGTCATATAACCCACATTTGACTTCATAATTAGCTGTAAATCCAAGCATGTAATGTAGTTGAGGGTTAAGGTAGTAGCTTGTCGCATGTAAAGATTGCTGGAGTTGTTTATCCCACCTCTCATCAATGATATCCCATAGAGGCTTGAAACTAAATAATGGAAAAACAACTAAATTACTTTTAGGCATGAAATAGGATGCAGAATTTACAAAAATATTGTGCATTGCAAAACAGAAACATTATGCAGAATTTGAAGGCATAATGCATAATTTGCATCAACATAATTTGTAGAAACAGTAGTACCTTCTTTGACACCATTGAAGGCAGCTTGGATTCTCTCCTTAGCTTGGTCCATTGCCTTATAAATAATCCCCATTAATGGTTTCTCATCTGAATCTACTAAACGAAGCACTTTGATGAGTGGATACACACCTTTTAAACAAATTGCAATTTTTTTCCAAAACTCTTTATCCATAATCACTTCTTCAACATACTGACATTCACTAGTTTTTGCAAACTTACTTGATGTTCATTCATTAGATGTGAACATTCTTATCAATGATCCTTTGTTCTCCATGAAAATCCAAAGTTAGATAAGATGTTACAAATTGAGTAACGGCTGATCTCACCAAATATTTTCCTTCGATGAAATGTTGTAATAAAGAAATTAGAGAAACCTTTGAATATAAATATCGGGTAATTTTCTTACCTTTGAAATTGTTACGTGATGAATTGTTATCTTTTTCTAAAAATCCTCTAACATGAGATCAATAGAGTGTGCAGCACACAGTGTCCAATAGAGCCACTTCCTTTTTAACATTAACATCACACTGGCAGCTTTGTAATTTGTTGCATTGCCAGTCACAATTTGCACAACATTTTCTTCTCCAACTCCTTCTACTACTTGATCAATCATCTGATATATTTTATCAACAGTTTTTATTATATGAGAAGCATTTATTGACTATAAAAAAACAGTACCTTTAGGACTGTTAACTAAGAAATTCAAAAGTGTCATCCGTCTTTGTCCATCCATCCATCACTCATAATAGTACAACCTATCTTCTTTCAAGTAAATTTGTGTTCTGCAATGACCTTAGATGTCTTCTCCGCCTTTTGCTTCAAGTACTTTGTTCTGATTTGACAATTGGAAGGTGGCTCAAAACAAAGGCCATGTCTTGAAACCATCTCCAACATCCTTTTAAATTCATCATTGTTTGCCACATTAAAGGCTATGGCATTATTGTAGAAGAACAAAGCTATTTCTGGTCACGCTTCTTCTTTCAAATTCTTCTTAAAAATGTTGATGGTGGCTTGAGTATTTACTACATTTCTCTTGAAAAGTTTTGCGGGAGTAGCATTCTCATCCTCTTCTAATGACCTTTTTCCTTTTACATTATTTGTATCATTCTCTTCTATTTTCTTCAATGATTTATCTTTCAAGGATTTTACAAATTCAAACATGTGTTTCTTCACATCATCAAGTACAACATCACAAGCAACAACATTGAGTTGCATACCAGCCAAATGATGTTTCAATCTGTCCAGTCCTCCAATAAATATTCTTCCACAATAATTACATTTTATTTTTCTAGTTCCTCCATCAACAGATACATCATGTTTCCATGCTATATCAGTTCTGTTTCCTAATGCATTTTTCTGCACTTTGGAAGGTGCAGAACCAGAACTGCAGGCAACAGGGTCAGATGTAGTCTTAGACATGATTGAAATCGTGAGGCACTAAGAGAAATTGAAGATTCTAGTAAAGAGGATTGAGGAGAGTTTCAGATATGAGATTGAAAAGAGTTGTAGAGATGAGAAGAATTTATAGAAAAAATAGAATGAGGGAATCTGAAATTGAATCATTTAATTTAAGTTGCAGAGCAGAAAACGAACAGGAACAGAGAGGCTATGAGGAATATGAAATGTGCAGAAACGAACAAAATAAGAAACAAACAGTTGCTGCCTTCAAATCCTCATGCGTGTGTATTTTTTTATGGGAAACAAGCAGAATACGAAGTCAAAAAGGTGCAAAACAGGCCAGAGTAAGGGCTTTTACAACCGAGTCGAAAACGGATCGAAACGATGCCTCTCCAGCGCGACGAGGAGCGTCACCCCCACGCACCTATAGATCTAGGTCATACGACGCTCTTTCCTTCACTCTAACACTAATCATGTTGTAAAACGCGTAAGATCTTAGGATCTTATGCTTTAGAGCTCACTCCTAACAACAATGGTTCAGAGAATAGTCCTATTGCTACAACTCTTCTTAAGTCGGGACTTAGTCGACAGCATCACAATCTACATGTTATAGACACTTGATATATTATGTAACAAACTAAGTTTTGAAGCTTGTGGTCACAAATAACACCATGATTTGTTTTTTCCATTGGATTTTCTTATTACCAATTTTAATTGAGTCGGTGTAAAAAGCTGAACAAAGCACAATAAGTAATTGTACAGTGATTTGTTAGCGAGATGAAAGGAAAGAACGAATGTGTCTTATGACCAGGATCAGTAAAATCTTTATGGTACCATGTAAAGGTATGCTACAACTTTTGAATCTAGGCCAGATTACCAATGCGCTGTGAGACTAAACTATGAAGACCCAATAGAACATATTACAATGTACAGAAGCAAAACAAACATAACACCAGAAATAAAATAAAATAATGCATAAGCTAAGACTTAGACTATGTTTGGATTGGTGGTATGAGATGGAATGGGATGAAATAGAATGGAATAAGTTTATGCTCCATTGTTTGGATTGTTAAAAACAGAATGGGATGCAAACCATATCCAAACATAGCCTTAAGCTCAAATGGTGAAAAATAGAGATAATATCAATTTTATCATGTTGCAAACCTCCTGCTATTGCATATACAGGGATAGTTATAGAACATGTTCCCAGCAGCAAAACTATTGGTAGCAACAAAGTTTAGTTCATAACTCAAGTTAACAGGGGGCATCTAAACAGATAAGAGAAATTATCTTAAGTAGTTTTACCTGCTTTAAAGGGGAGCAATGGACATGCCTGAACTCTCTAAAATGCTTCTTCAGATATTCTTTCAATTTAGGTGCATCCTCTCTCCGAAAGATATCCCACAAAGCACCATCTAAAGAATCCCCCCCAACCAACAAACAATTTTCTTGTTTGACTTTCACTTTATTAACCTCTTTGAGCTCTGACCCAGCATGCAGGACATCATCATCAGTGTCAGGATGTTGATGAACAGGATCAACCACCTTCCCATCACACAATCCACTCTCATTTTGGTGGACTTGAACACGATTTTGCTCGTCTGAAGCATTTTTGGAAGAAGACAAATTATCAAACAAGTCAACAGTATCTCCATCCAGATTATCGCAATGTAGCTCCCTCTTGTCTTGCTCAAGGTGCTTTCTTGTCAGTTTCTTAATGGCAGCAATGGCCTCAGGTTTCAATTCCACTTTAGCAATATGAGTCAAGACATTTACCTAAAATTCAAAATATTTAAAGAAACCACATTTCATTTTCCTCATTAAAGAGTATGCCATCAAAAACACAGCAAAAATATAAAGCACAAACAACTAACTGATCAGGAAAGACACTGCAATATTATAAGGGCATCGTTCATATTTCAAGTCCAAAAAATTACCTAATCTATCGATGCAACTAATCATAAAAATAATAGTACTTTTTCAAATTATCACTGACCAAAACACCAAGGTATTTAATATACCAAGTCAAATATTACCTTCATCCCATATGATAAGCACACATTGCTTTTATCACTCTTTTTAAGAAAAGCTCGTAGGGTAATTAATTTGTTCATTTTATGTGCTAATGTTTCTAAAATAACTTTTGTATTTGAATGTGTTAAACATGGCTTTTAATATTCCATGACAAATTATTATTAATAAAGGGTCTGTTCAGGAAAAAATAATAAATGCACCTAGTTAATTAAAAGGGTGCTTATAATTAGGGACAAATTTTTTCTTCAAAAGGTGCTTATAATTAGAGACAGAGGTAGTATGAAATCAATGACCAAAATTTAAGACTTGTACTTGAAACTACACAATTACCAGTTGATAAATACAATGGCACACTGCATACAGAGACATCATATATGTAGTACAAAATATGCACCTTTCAATCTGATACTCAATTCCAAAATAACAGTATAAATGTAAAAAATGCATACGACATTCCATAAGGTAAAAAATTGCCGGAATGACAGAGAACTATAGCATACAGCATCAGACATATCACAATGGAGTTTAGTCACAGAATCCCCCCGCCCAAGCTCCTGAGCAAATCCATAAGCAATATATGTTTTTGGCCCCATGTCTGGCTTTAGAATATATTCAGGCAGCTTCACAGCAAGGTTAAGAGCGCCTTTGAAAGGATCTGTATATTCTTTATACGGCAATGAAGATATGAACTCGGCACAATGACGAGGCAAGCTTTCCTCAAATAAATTTGAAGGAGGCCAATCTTTCAATTTCAATACCTGAGGCCAGTTAAGCCAATCCATACGACCATTTGTGTAACCAGTAAAGAATTGGTGCACATTAATATCTCCCTGCATTCGATCAAATCAAATAACAATTCAGAAATTACCAGCAACTGAGAAGCATGTCAAGTTAGAAAAAATGGTAAAAATAAGCATGTAGATTTACTCTAGCCTGTCTGACAATCGAAAGGAAAGAAAATTAATACAACTGAAGAACAATACTTTCAACAAGAGAACATAAAAAGCAGAAAATCTAACCACAACTGCATCTAGATAATCTGAGTAAGGACAAGAAACAGCGAAAAACAACAATAAAAAAACAGAAAGCAGAGGATGCAAAAGCAACAATAAAGAATCTGGGTAGGTCAAGCAAAATGACAGGGACACTAGAGAACAACAAATGGAGATAACATTAAAAGATAGGTTAACAAGATATTGAGATAGACCAATGCCTATGAGAGAGGTGAGAGAAACTATGATAATAGCTCTATAAATAGATCACACAATGTCTAAATTTGTTAATCATTGAAGAGACAGCATATAACAAGCTGCATGGACTGAGACATTATGACAACCACATACTAATTAAACTCAGAAAAGTGACTCCTAACTTACAATCAGGACTTCAACCTTGAACTGGTATCGCTTCATAACCGAGACACAAGAATATCTACAACTTTTTCTTATAGGGGGGAACTATCCACCCAAAAATCGTTGCAACCATAACTTGGTACTCTACAAAATCTTTTAAGACAACTGTTAAATCGTTATAGGACACTATGAATTTAGAAATCGAAAAAAATGCATGTTCAAGATTGAGAAATCTAACAAACCTCACACCAATCTAAGCAATCAATAGCCTTCACATCCAAAAGTACATTGTGCTTGGTATTGCTTATTTGACGGAATGCACGCCACATGACAAGGGGTTCCCAGCTTAAACCAGATGTGCATTCAAGTACATTGCTGACAATTACAGGCTCCCCTTTGCTCCAGTGCCATTGAAAATGTCTTAAATCTTCATGTAGATCTACAGCCCTAGGACAGTATAAAAAGTTGTCACTGGAATCATCACGAAAAGCTGCCTTCCTTGTGTTACTTGGTGTATCGTCTGCATTCCTAACAGCCTTCAAACAAGAACACCCATTATCGAGAGTCGCCTTGGCATCTTGAAGCTTAATTGTATCTGCAAGCTCTCTTGCCTTACATACTAACTCAGAGATGCAATTAGGTGGAAGTATGCTTCTCAGTTCAAGGAAACCATGATCACATTTATTATTGGCTTTTGGACAAGGAATGTTACCATCACAATCCACATGCCAGCCAGATTTTGACCACTCGCAAATCTCAGGCTGGACAGCAGCATGATATTCACTATTTCGGGCCGTTCTTTTTGCTTCTTCACCATGCAGATAATCTTGCCCTCGGTTGATAAACTGGAACTCAATTGGATCTGCACCACCTAGAAGCTGCCCACCACGAAGCTCACAGCAACAGAATAAGCAAAGGTCAAAAGAGCATTTTGTACAGCTTCGGTGGAAGTCAAATATGGACGTTTTGCAGTTGTCACTACAAAAAGACTTAAGTCAACAACTAAGTAGCATTATAGAATGACTAGAAGTCTAAAATAATAATGATATAGCAAAATAAGTCCTTACCAGTACACACGCTCCTTCTTAGGATAATTTGCTACTCTTATTTTTACCTCCGAGTGTGAGATCCCTGTAAGTGCATCCCAAAAACAAATTAAAAAATGGAAGACATATGACACTAAGAATGATCTCCGACTGAGGCATAAGATTAAATACAAACTAAACATATAATCAAAAAGCACATCCAACAAAAATAGTACAAAGCAGGATACCAAGGATGTAATAAATCAAAAAGAAAGAACAAGAAGAAGAAAAAAAGTTACATATACCTAACTCTAAACTAAAGAGTTGAAACCATAAAGCATGGGAAAAGAAACTCCATTAATAAGAGGATAGAGAAAAAAAAACTATAAGAAAAGGATTGCAACAATTGAGACTGATCGAGGAAAAAATACCCTGTCTCTTAGCTTCTATCTCCTTCTCAGCCAATTGTTCTTCATCCAAGCGCCTTAAATACGGAAGAAGTTCTTTCAGCATATACTCAAAGTGCTCAACCTCATGATCATTGTTGGTTTTGGCATTTTTTTTAATTTCCTGCAGTAAACCAGATAATTACATTTCCAATGTGGAATACAGAAAAATCAAGAGATAAGTTAATCTAGAAGGGGAAAAACTGACATTAATAAGTGCAGTTGATCGCAAGCATGCTTTGCAATTGCAATTACCACAGCACACAGGACATGCCTCAGCAATATGATCCTCTTCCAAGTAAGGATACCTTACCAAGACACAACAAAAACATACAATTATCAAAATATCATCATCCACAATCCAACCCAATAATATTTTTACAACATAATAACTTATCCAAATATCACCACCGAGATATGACATTTCTCACCCAAACTAAACAAGTCATATTATTCAACAAAATGATAACCAACACAAGAGGAAGCAAGATACACAAAGTGAAACAGAATTAAAAGAAATTTGTACCAATTGTTTATACAGAATACGCAATATCTCTTCCTTTTGCACTTTTTGCATCTAACAACCCTGCCCTTGTCGTTTCTCTGACATTGATGACACATTAAGGACTCCTCTTCAATCCACTGTTGATTAAGAAACAGTAACAAAACCACAATTACAACTTATAACGCCAAAATCAAACATATATACAATATATCTACGTATAAAACATAAATGAACAAAAAGATAGTATAATGTCACCTTAATTCTCTCGTTGACTTTTCGCACCTTTTGCACCTTCTGCACCTTTTCACTGCTCTTAATTTTCTTTTTCTCAGCATTCCTTAAGCAATAACCTTTATAATCAGACAAAGGCATTTCAGCTTCAGCACAGTCCTGATTCTCTTCCTTCAAAACATCACTCTCTAACTTATTTTCACATACAAGTTCATTCTCAGCAATCTTTCTTTTCCTACCACCGGATTTCTTCTTCTCTTCCTTCACAAAACCACCATTTTCACCCTCTTCTCCAGCTTCATTTTCTTCAGAAACTTTCTTTCTTTTCCTACCAGGTTTCTTCTTCTCCTTCTTAACAATCCCTTCATTCTCACCCTCTTTTGCAACTTCATTTTTATCAGAAGCAACATTATTCAGTTTTTTCCTGCCACGTTTCTTCTTCTCTTTCTTTTCAACTTCCTCTTCCACCATTGACATGTCCACGACACTCTCAATCACTTTAATCTTCCGCGGACGTTCACTCTTCCTCACACCAACAGAAGAAGAACCACAGCCAACTGCCACGTAAGCACCTTCAGCCGTTTTACTCTTCCTGCCTCGTTTCTTTCCCTCTGTATCGGTAACTTTAACAGATGAATCGCCTCCGTTTGCCACGTCATCGCCTTCACCTGTTTCTTTATTTTCACAGTTCTCTAACGTTTTCCCTAACGCTTCTTTTTCTTCCTTCATCCTCGCAATCTCTGCATTACTCTCTCTTCCGCGCTTATTAAACTTTCTGTCGTACGTTTTTATAGCTTCGGCAACTTTAACGGAAGAAACATCGTCTGCCACGTCATCACCTTCAACCAAAACTCCATCGTTCTTCGCAGCTTGTTCTTCAAGATTAGGAACGAAATCTTCTTTTTCTGCCACGTCATCGCTCTTAACTAAACCTTCACCGTCCTTCAACGGCACCGTTTCTGCCACGTCATCACCCTTGAACGGCACCGTTACGGCGCCAACATCGAGAGTAGCAATAGATTTTCGATCGGGAAAATATTCCCCTGTATCTGTGACTGTGGTGTTGTCTTCGCCCGCCATAGAAAGTTGGAATTGAGAGAATGGAGTTCTTTTTTTTTTTTTTTTTGATTAAATATTGGTAGTAGCAAACAAACAGAAAATGAGCATGATGGGAACCCTAGCTAACGATTGGGGTTTGTTGTGGTTTCTATCAGAGAAACATGCGAATCGTTTCGACACGTACATGTTAAATTGGTAGTGTGTTTTTGGGGATAACAAAACAACATTAAACAATTCGGGAGAAAATGGAGGGAGGGTTTTCAAATCTACCGCCAATGTTGTGTTTCATTTCATCGAGTGTCTTCCAATCTATCAAATCTAATCAATGTAATACACCCAACAAAAATTCTTTCTAATCTAAATTATTATTGTTTTATGATAAAATCTTGCAAATTACTTTTTAAATCCTAACAAACTACTATTTTAGTTCTTTAAAGTGGAATACCATGTTACTTTAATTTATATTTTAATTAAAAATTCAAATTAATTGTAAAATCATTAAAATTGATCTTAAAATATATAATATTAGTATTACGAAGTCTCTAAATATCCTATTTCATTTTAAAATAGTTGATGATTATTGTAATATTAATGGTTAAATTAACATAATTTGTTGATTTAATAATAAAATTGAATTTTAATTAAGTTAAATATCAAAGTGATAATGTTTTATATTTTTTAATACTAAAAATATGATTTACTTATTTTTTAATATAAATAATATTTATGTAAATTAATTTTACATTACAACTAAGGTGGAAATGGATCGCCAAATATTTATAACCCAAGGGTCAAAAAATGCTTATTTTTAAATGTACCTATTTTACATCTAACTCGCATCAAAAAACTCTTATTTTTAAATGGCCAATATATCAGTTTGTAAAACAACTTATTTAAATGGCCAATATGTCACAGATAATATATTTTTATTTCTCACACCAAGGTACTCAATTAAATATGAATGGTGTTTTAATTTAATAATTTTAGTATACATGATTTTTTCGACACATCTAAATATATTATTGTAAAAATTGAATTATGATGTTGCATAAAATCAATTATCACTTTTTATATATAGTGTTAAATTCCACAAAATATGTTTAACTTCATTCACCAATATTAGATTGTTGATGTATTTAATGAGATATTTTAATGTTTATTTAAATATGTTAATACAAATTATTTTTTAAGTAGATGTACAGATTATATCTTACCTTTTCAAGGTGGAACTCATACATAAACTAAAGTATATAATAGGTTACATGTTTCACTT
>JBBPBT010000517.1:847719-861819 GCA_037974875.1 Cicer bijugum
ACCCGAACCTGCTGGTATGGACCCGAGCCTGCTGGTATGGACCCGAATCTGCTGGTATGGACCCGAGCCTGCTGGTATGGACCCGAGCCTGCTGGTCTGTACCCGAGCCCGCTGGTCTGTACCAGAGCCCGCTCCTCTGGACCCGAGCCTGCAGCTCTGGACCCGAGCCTATTGCTATGCACCCGAGCCTGCACCTATGGACCCGAGCCTGCTCCTATGGACCCGAGCCTGCTCCTCTTGAGCCTAGCCTGCTGCTCTGGAGTCGAGTCTGCTTCTCTGGACCCGAGCTTGCTCTTCTCTACCCGAGCCTGCTCCTATGGACCCGAGCCTGCTGCTCTAAACCCGAGCATGCTCCTCTGGACCCGAGCCTGATGCAATTTATTTATTTTTTTGGGTACATCATTTACCTTTTGTATTACAATATAATCATAAATTTGAAGGGTTCTTCATAAATTTAGCAAACCTCATGTGTATAAATAGTAAATTTATCTTTATGAATTTATTGTCAAATGAATAAGATGAAATTTAACTTTATAAGGATGGCTATATTATATAGCACTATGATAACATTGTGAAATATTAGGTAATTAGGCTTATCAGCGTCACTAAATGTGAATTATACATTATCACATGTATGTGCTATGTCTCCTTCATATTTAATGCATGTTTGGATTTGCAACCGGTTTATAAAATCAGTGGAACCACAATAATTTTAGCAAAGACTACACTTTTTTACTTTAACTAATTTAGTTTTATCAAATTTATTGTGATTTTAAACATACACTCAAAACAACAATAGTAAATTTGAATCTTTTATGAAACTATTGTATTAAAGACGTTTTAGAACGTGAGACTCTAAAAGTGTTTGATACCGGTGGGGCAACATCTTAATGAAACATAACTTACATAAGGTATTTGTAAATTATTCAACTAGCCTATTAAATACATATAATGCATATTTGAAAATACTATGGCATCCATTAATTTATCACCTTAATAATCAAATCAAATCACATCAAATATATCTATATGTGTCCTACATTTTTGAGAGGTGCTTAATATTTTCCTGTCTAGAGTCCATTAGATTGCAGAGAGACCATTGACTTAAATCCAAACATACCTGACAATGTCGAGTACGTTTGACTGAGAAAATCAATATCACATTTTCCACATAATCAAATGCTTCATTTAATTTTGATTCATTGCTCCTTTGAGTTGCTCATTCTCCTTGTTGTATAGATAACTCCAAATTTTCACGATTGCAACTCTTAACAATAAAATACCTAAGGTTTTTAGAAAGGTATATTAGCGTAATTCATATAGGGAAGAACATTGTGATTCAATTGAAGCAATACACATGATATTTAATTAAAATTTGAACACAAACCACTTGTGACAACTTATCCATCTTTAAAGTTCTTGACCTCATCACTATGAACTATGTCTTATTCTATCCTACAAAATCAAATATCCAAAAATAAGCCTTCTTTTGAGATTGAGAGAAAACATGTAAATAAATTGAATTTCAACATCATAGTAGAACTCAAGAAATAGAATGATGAAGGATACCACAACAAAATAAAACAGAGATGGCGGCGAGTCGTGCCAATGGCGAACACAAAAAAGGTGAGCAGTATCTGTGGCGAATGATATAAAGTAAATTAGATAAAAACATTATTGTAGGTGTCTCATTTTAAGGTTTAGGGTTGTTTACTAGATAGCATTATCTTATATGGTATCTTAAAATAGCACTTTTAAAAAAAAAAACACAGTTATAGATCTTCAAACATTTTTTCTTTTTAAATTCATTTTTTTAAAGACGGTAACAAACAAATGATCATTGCTTAAAAGTGATTATTTAAAAAAAAACATGTTTTTTTTTATTAAAAAATATTGAAATAATCAAATCTTACCTACAAATTAATTATAAAATTTATTATTCCATACACTAATTCTTCATCAACAATAATTCTATGTCATTATACTAATAACCTTAGGGTCTGTTCACAATCCCCCAACCATTACACATGAAAAAATGGATTAGATTATCAGTATATAAACAAAAGAAACGCATGTTAATGATTAAGCGAAACGTATTTTTAAGAGGGTAAAAACAAATGTTTTTTATGAAGACTGTGCTACATACTTTAAAACAAGGGACTACCAGATTGTCAAAATTAAACCTACTAAAATGTACGAGATACACATAATGATCAAGATATATCAATAAATATTGTAATTTTCAGACAATTAAATTCAATGCTCTAATATAAAAATTAAGAAAAAATAAATAAATCAAGATATATGCAAAGCCCTCTAATTATAAGAAAAGAGAGTCAAGGGTTCTATAAAAAAACCCAAAACCCATTTAACCTACAATTTAAGCCCAAATCAGGATAAGTGATAAGAGCTGGCTTGTCCTAGTCTCCATACACAGCATCAGACACATAATTCCATGCCATGTTCTGATAATAGGTTCCTGCAGAGACATACAAGTAGCATATCAATCAGTAACAACACATCAAATTGGCCAAAAACAGAATAAATTACTTTCGATTATACCATGGCATTTAAAACAGTAAATACTAAATAAAAGAGGAGCAAATCAGGTCACCGAGCATTAGATTTTTATAGCAGCTCAAATTTATGCAACATAAGGCGATTTAGATAGTTCATATACAAGCTCTCTCTTTTCCTCCATAACCAATTTACTATATTTAGAAGGATCAAGAGAATCACCTAGAATCAAGGGAAAAAAAACAAATATTAGTACATTACTATATTATTTTCCAACTGTAAAACTTCCAAGTGGTGTGCGAAACAAGACTATTTCAACAAAGACTTCAGCTGCAACTTGTATTCATGCTAGACATGTTCTCATCAAGAAATGGAAAAGTTTTTGTATCTATAAACAGAAATAGTGGATTTTATATAAGAAACTAGAGTGCATTTATCTTTCTACATACACATTTGAGAAGTTAAGGGTCAAACTTTTTTTTTATGGTCTAAAAAATTGGCTGTATAAAACAGAACCAAAAAACAAGAACAGGCAAAACAATAAAACATATAAAACTGTAACTGGTTAACCTTGCACCACAAGGACATCCCAACCACTTAATGATTATAGAAATATTAATGGACTAATCAAGTCAGCCAATTAAGCAATTGGACTTGACTTTTATTATAGGCACCTCCATACTCTTTAAAGATGCTAATTTAGTTGCTGGCACATCACATATCAAATTATAAGCCTCCTTCAAAATGCATCAGTAAAATATGAACTATATGGCCCCAAAATGCAGCTCATACTAACAGCTCAGCAATAAAAGGCTATATGGCCCAGAATTTAAACCAAAAGCCAGAATCACAAAAGATAAAAAATTATAATTAATTAAATAAATAAAAACACCTCTAATGAAAAAATCAAATACATCAATCAACACAAAAATTAGATACATCACAATGAGATAATTAATTAAATTATAATTAATAAATCACAATGCTAAAAATCAGATACATCACAATGCTAAAAAAATCATATCATACAATTAATCAATGAGTAGATCGTTAAATCACGTGAGATAATAGAGCATAACACAAATAAAGAATCTTTTACATAATCCAATCACATCAAACTGCACAAGCATAATTCAATCACATTAATCTGCACAAGCATCCAAACCTGGATAAGCATCCAAACAATAAACTGCATAATTCAAGCATCCAAACATTAAAATGCATAATTTCAATAAAAATTGCAGCTGATTTGCTCTGATGTTGAATGTTTTATGAATGTGTGCTTGTTTTGAAGTTAAGATTCTATACATGCCTTTTGTTAAATGGTGATTGCTACTAATTTATCAATAGAACAGACTTTAAAAGAAGTCTATATAGTATATACATTTAAAAAGGTAATAAAGAGGAGATACTATACAGGTAAAAAAGAACTCGCCTGTCTTCCTGATATTACACTTATCAGCTCCCTCATTTTCTCCACCACATGTATAGAGCAATCCCGTAGTACAACTTCCTCCTCAGTCCTTGGACCTATTTCTCCACTGGTCTCAATTGTACTGGCAAGTGTTGGACTGAGTTTTAAAATGCCAAGCTGCCGAAGCACAGCTGGGACGATGTAGTCAGCCATTATAGTTAGAGAGCTGATGTCTTTAAACTCATCATATCCTTGGCCGCTAAACGCATCCCATAAATCAGCTGCAAATATCTGAGCTCTTTTGTACAAAAATACTTGACAGGACGCACCCCATATTCTTGCTACTGTTCTTCCTGTTTGTGCACTTTCTTCTCTCACAATAAGACTGTTTGGAAAATAAGCAAATCATTTTGATTCAAGAGAGAACAGATAAAACTAGGTTTTAGTAAGCATAATATTGTAAAAAGAGTGAACAATAACTTATATGAAATAACCAGAACACATGGTAGAGAAATTATCTGATTGATTTATAATAAATATCAGACTGGATAAATAATAAATAGTGTGCATCAGACCTCTACAACAAAATATTTGCGACTCTGCTTTCACTTAAATACCCATAACGACCCAACTGGATAAATATCCAATGCATTATGGGTAGGTTTGTTCCTTTTCGATTCCACTTTTTTGTTATTATTTGAATTGGATATAATATAGGGAACTATATAAATGTTGATTTCAATCATTCCATTTTGTTTTACTTTTGTTATTTTTTTTTCTTTATCTAGGAAATAATCCCCCAAAACAGGTATGAAAGCTATAATTGTAAACCACGATCAAATCTATGGAAGCATTGGTTTATACATTCCTCTTAGTCTCGACTTTAGGAATCATTTTTTTCGCTATCCTTTTTAGAGAACCCCCTATAGTTCCAACTAAAAGGATAAAATGATTTTTCATTATCTCAATTGAAGCAAAGAGCCCCCAATATCGTAATATTGGGGGCTCATTATTTCAACTAGTCTCCATGTTCTTCGAATGGATCTCTTAGTTGTTGAGAGGGTTGCCCAAAAGCAGTATATAAGGCATACCCAGTAAAACTTACAATTAAACCAGATATAGAGATGGCAATTAGGGTTGCTGTTTCCATTATTCTATAATATCGCGATTACAATGGATCTGGATCTATATGGTAAGATCCTTTATTTACAGCTGAATGGTATACAAAGTCAACAGATCTCAATGGAAAAAAAAAATAGGATTGATGGCTACACAAACCGTTGAGGGTAGTTCTAGATCTGGTCCAATACGAACTGTTGTAGGAGATTTATTGAAACCATTGAATTCAGAATATGGTAAAGTCGCTCTGGGGTGGGGAACTACCCCTTTGATGGCTATTGCAATGGCTCTATTTGCGGTATTTCTCTCCATTATTTTAGAGATTTATAATTCGTCCATTTTACTGGACGGAATTTCTATGAATTAGAGAATTAGATTCACAAGAACTGATTAACTATCTTTTCAATATAAAGTCAAGTTTAGCATTTAGGTATTTGATTTTTAGACTATTCCATTTTGATTTGGTAGTGGTAGGTGCAAACTCGACGCCAGTAACTGTATTTCTATCTCATTAGGCTTGCTAGTCTACTTTGAAAGGTCAGAGTGAGTTTTGATGGGCACAGAGATTGTATTTTTATATGCGAAACCATCTCATATGAGAAGAAGTAAAATGTGATGATATCTTTATAGCATAACCATTCAAGAATTACAAAATAATAAATTATGGCAAAAAAAATCAATAAAACATCCAAGCAGAAGCACATCCTAACCTCAGCTTAATGGTCACAAAATGATTATATACTGAGAGTAAATTAAGTAAATAATAAATAAACCAAATATGTACCAAGTAGTAAGTCTGATGAAGTCAGTATTACCTCTTCTTTAATCTCTTCGTGTTGCATTTTAGTTCTCCACCTTACAATGTGATTTTCATCCATTGTCTTTCGCAATTTCTATACCAAAAGATTCTTTAAGGGATTTTGCATGTTTCTTTTCTTTTACAACCCTGTTCTCCAACCCTGTTCTTTTACATCAGCATATACTTTACTTTCATTATTCTGACTTCGTCAACCTGCAACTGGTAGACATCAAACAACCTGCATAGTGAAAATAAAAGAGAGAAAATAACTGAAGAGAATGAACCTTGGCAATGCCTATTGAAAACAAAAAATAAAGGGTCACAGTGTGAGAAAGAATGAAGCTTACATCCACTGTCCATGTCCTATTTTCCACATTCACCTGAAACCCCAACCAACAAAGACAGTTTAAAAAGAAAAAAAAAATTAGAGCTCCGAAAAGTAAACAACAGTAATTCGACTGTGGGCATGATATCATTAACACAACCAATCGAAGACTCAACATATATAATAATGACTGAACAAGAAACCCTAACAATGAAATAGAAACAGAAACGAGAATGGCAAGAAAAACAGAAGTGGCATGCGACACTCAAAAAAGCCAAATCAGTCTCAATCAAGTCAGAATGTACAAACCTTTCATCAAGATACAAACAGAGCCCAGATGTCAAAAGAGAAACATACCTCAATAGCTCCAGGCTTCCTTGCGACGGCCAACAAAAACCTGACCAAATCCATTTTTACAGAGTTTGCTCTCTACCTTTTAAAAAGGCGATCATCCTACTTGAACCTTTGAAATTGCAATCGAAAACTCATGAATCAAATAAACAAAAGAACAAGAAACAATCAAATACTTCTACATCAGCCCTTAATAAAAAACACTAACAAAGAATCATCATAATCAAGAAATACAACCACTAACAGCATAACATCAAGAAAGACAAAGTGACATAATCAACTACAATTACATTAGTCCTTAATTAAAATTTAAAAACACTAACAAACAGTCAACAATTAATAAATACAATCATTAAACTAACACAATAACATCAAGAAAGATAAAATCATCACGTCGCACATGAAGCGGTGGTGTGTTGGCATCTTCCTCAGGAGCAACGGCAACAGCCTTATCTTTTTTATGTGTGAGTGGATATTTTAGGGGTGTAACTAGAAGGAAAAAAAATCTAAATTTCTTAGATAAACATGATAGAGACGCACGAATCATCACTCATATGAAAAATAAATTAAAAATTGAAGGAAAAATAAAACGCTTGCCAGGGTTTTGGAAACTGAGGAGTCTGGAGGTTGGTCTTATGGCCTTCGAAGATTTGGAGGAGAGTTGAGAGAGAGAGCGAGCCTGGGAAGAAAGAAGGCGAGACTAAGAAAGGAGATTTGAAATGTGTGATTCCATTAAAAGAGAGAAAACTCTAGTTTTAAAAGATCAACGTGACCGTGACGGTTCGGTGGTGAAAATTTTAACAGAGGGAAAAATGAAAATTGGGAACATGGGGGCGAGATTAGGGATGGCAATGGGTAGGGTTTGGGTAGGGTCCTATAGTACCCGTACCCATACCCGCAGTTTAAAAAAATACCCATACCCGTGCCCGTACCCTCTTGGGTATCAACTTTAATACCCGTACCCTTACCCTCTGGGTACCTTAGTACCCGTACCCGTACCCATTACCCACACTTTAATTAAAATAAATCGATAAATAAATATTATTTTGTGATTAAATTTAAAAAGGATAAATACCACTTATAGTCCCTTAACTGAATTTCAGTTAACGTTTTAGTCCTTTATCTTTTTTTTTTTCTCGATTTTGTCATTTATTTTAATTTTAAGTGACAATTTAATCTTTTTTGTTCTAAAATGTTAACAATGTTATCCTTTTTTTTATAAAAATTCATCAAAATTTTCAAACAAAACTCATAAATTTAGTTATATTATTTAATATAAAATACAATTTATCAAATTTGTAACTCAAATCTTCAAATAAACTCATATTTGTCATGACTTTATTTAAAGATTTAAGTTATAAATTTGATGAAATGTCATTATATTGAGGATGATAATTAATTTTATGTGTTTTGTTTGAAATTTTTGATGAATTTTTTGAAATTTTGTATACAATAAGGATAAAATTATTGACATTTTAAAACATAAAAGATCAAATTGTCACTTAAAATTAAAATAAAGGACCAAATCGAGGGAAAGAAAAAGATAAAAGACTAAAACGTTAACTGAAATTAAGTTAAGGGACTATATGTAATATTTACCCATTTAAAAATTATCCAAATATCATAAATTAAATCATAAAATATTATAAACCAAAATATTTTATAACTCAAAATATTTCAAGTGAACACCCGTTACAATACACATTCAAATATCCATAATAATATTTTATGAAGTTGTAAGTCATACGACAATATTATTTGATATGAGTAAAAATAATTTATAAGTTGCAAGTATAATTATAAAGACACAATTAATAAGATATAATTCTTAGTTATAAAGTCACAATTATTTAACTATTAATCATAATCAAATTCTTAAAAAGTTTGCAAACGTTTATCTTTTGATTTGATCATAAATATTGTAATGGTCCAATGATATTAATAGATATTAAAACATAAAGGAAAATAATTAATTAAACTAAATATTAATATAATAAATAAATAATATATTTATATAAGTGCGGGTGCGGGGCGGGTACTATAGTACCCGTACCCGTACCCATACCCGCTTAATTTTGCGGGTAATTACTCATCCCCGTGCCATACCCATTATGCGGGTTTTTACCCTACTCATTGTGGGTTTTTTTTGCGGGTACCCACTGGGTCTGGGTCTAATTGCCATCCCTAGGCGAGATAGGGAAAAAAAAAGGATTGAACAAAGAAAAATAAACATAAAAAAAATTTACTGAAAAATATTTTAATTTTACAAATTAGAAAATATAATGTCATTTTTTCGATGTTAAAAGGAAACAGAAAAGAAAAAATAATAATTGTTACAAATTAGAGGTAGTGATTATAAAAAAAAAAATTAATAATTGTTACAATTATCTTTTTATCGAAAAATAATTAATTCTACGTTCAAAATTGAAAATGAATTTCGTTTTTTAGATAATTTTGTTGTTGTTGTTGTATTAAACCACCTTTTTGGATCGTAAAAGTGTAGAGCATTGTCATATTAGTGAATACATTAGCTACAGAAGTTCAATTAAATCATTCACTTTTATTCAAATTAATGATTTAGTCTCATCTGAAAATATAATTCTTATTAATATGACACTCACCTCTCAAATTATCTCAGTGTTTAAGAGTAATGAGCATTTACTCAAAATTTCATCAATGCAATGTTGATGCCATAGGCTTTATTATTAATCAAATATCCATTACATCTCTCATGAGAGCATATGTGAATAAAAAACACTTTTCATGACTGTAATGGGATCAAGGGACAATAGGTAGAGAAAACCAATAAAGGGATATTCACAAGGCTATTTCGAATTAAACATATGATCATAGATACATTTTTTCAATAATTGGAGTTGAACGTATTCAAATAATCTTTCATCAGACCATACTTCAATCATAAGTCAAATAATATTAGTCATTTTAGTGCATGAGTTGTTAAGGCGAAATTTGAGTGTCAAGTCAACCTTGATGTAAGTTATCATATTCAATCTGATAAAGTTAGGCTATGATACATGAAAGCTTACAATTCACGCAAAATTTCTAAATTTTTACGCCTAGCTGTTGTTTGCTTGCACTTTGATTGATTATCAAAATGCCACTAAATTACACTAACTAATCTTCATACACATTGTACAACAAATATTCTTTTAATTAATGGTTAATGACCCCAAAATGCTACATATTCCTATCGACTTAACATCGGTTTCATTGGATAATAGATAGACGACAATTAACTAAAAATTCACTAACAACAGTAGAACAACAAATTTCTAACCAAACAGTCTTTAGTTTTTAAAAACTAAACTAATGGAGTAATTGTTAGGTTTTTTTTCAATAATCCCTTTTTTAATTTTTTTTATTAAAATACTATATTTTCAAAATTATATAGCAAAATATTTCATTTTTATACTCACTTACAAGTTGTCTTTGTAAATGGCGACTTCTTTAAGGAATTCTCGTTTTGCAAAGATGATTTCCTTAAAAAAAATTATAAAATAATGTATATATATATATATATATATATATAATTCATTAAAATACACAAACACGACTTTAAAATTAAATAGATTTATTAGAGTTCTCTATAAAATTTGGATAATATTTTCTATTATGACCAGTTAGCCGACATAATCCATATTTTTTTGACACTTTTTTCTAACGTTCATTTCAGTTATAATACGAGTACTATATGGATGACTTTGTCGACTAACTAATCATACTTGAAAATGTTGGAGATAATTCAAAATGATGTAGTTAAAATGTAGTTAGAAGTTAGTTAGAATATGGTTAGAAGTTGGTTGAACTAAAACAGCCACAAAACTGCTGCTATAAAAGGCCAATAAATAATGAAATGTATTGTAGTAACAGAGAACTAGAGATTGATCTGCAGAGTGAAAAGATCAATCTTTTGTAGAACCAAGATCAATCTTAAGAAACAAAAGATCAATCTGTATTTTTTTGTTTTCTCTATTTTATTCTTTTTTCTTTTCTTTTCTTCTCAATTCCAATTCCTCTCAATTATACAACATGTTCCAACAAATGGCATCAAGAGCTTGGGTTCTAGACCTTGGGAAACACGAGTGAAAGTGTGAGGGGGAATCAAAATTGGGAAACACAAGTGTGAGTGAAAGAAGAAATTAATGGAGGAGGATTTCCATCGAATTTGCTATTTATGGATAGGAAGAACTGGGAAAGGTGGTCTGCATCAATGAGATCGTTGTTGGGAGCTCAAGAAGTGTTTGAGATTGTTCAAGATGGCTATGAACAACTTGGTGCGAATCCAACAGAAAGACAATAAACAACTTTCAAAGATTGCAAGAAAAGAGATTACAAGACATTGTTTTACATCCAACAAAGTGTGGATTCAAACAATTTTGAAAGGATCTCAAAGGTATCTACATCAAAAGAGGCATGGGATATCTTGGTGAAGTATTACACAGGTGGTGAAAAAACCAAGAAAGTGAAGCTCCAAATGCTAAGAAGACAATATGAATTGTTGCAGATGAAAGAAGAAGAAGTTGTGGCAGATTACTTCAATCATGTGCATGTTGTTGTTAATCAAATGAGAACAAATGGTGAATCATTAACTGAAGTGGCAGTTATTGAAAAGATTCTTAGAACATTAACACAAAGGTACAATCACATAGTGGTGGCAATTGAAGAATCAAAGGATCTTGATAAGATGAAGATGAAGGATTTGCAAGGCTCTCTTGAAGCTCATGAACTGAGATTAAGAGAAAGGTGTGCAACAACCTCAATATCACAAGTGCAGGCCCTGCAGGCTCAAGTTAGCAAGAAGACCAACCAAGGTGATGCGAAGCACAAGAAAGGCAAAGGTAACTTCAAGTGGTACAAGAAGTATGATTATGATGAAGAGACAAATGCTTCTAATGCAGGGTCTGGAAGTTCAAGAGATCATAATAAAAGTAACAACAACAGTAAGAATTTGAATGGCAAGAAGAAATTTAACAAGAAAGAAATTCAATGTTACAACTGTCAAAAATGAAGGCATTTTGCAAATGAGTGCAAATCCAAGAAAGTCCAAAGAGATGATGATGACACTCAAGTGGCAGTTGAGGATTCAGATTCAGAGGATGTGTTATTGATGGCAATAACAAACAAAGATCGTTCCGGAAAAGGTGTTAAAAATGAAGATCGTTTCGGAAAAGGTGTTAAAAACAAAGATCGTTTTGGAAAAGGTGAAAAACGTTCTTCGTATCAGTCTTGGTATCTTGACACAGGGTGCTCGAATCACATTACTGACCATAGAGATTGGTTTGTAAGCATTGATGATAAGGTAAAAAGAGAGATTGGATTTGTAGATGGCAGCAAAGTAACTGCAAAAGGAGTAGGAAAGGTGTTGATTCAAAGGAGGGATGGAAAACAATATTCCATATGTGATGTGTTGTATGTGCCAAGAATGAAGAACAATTTGTTAAGTCTTGGACAACTACTTGAAAAGGGATATTCAATGAAGATGAAGCATGGTGAAATAAAGATGTTTGATAGTGCAAACAAGTTTGTATTGAAGGCACCATTGTCCAGAAACATAACCTTCAAAACAACATTGTCAAATAGATCTTTAAGAATGATGGAGGTTGAAGGATTGGATGAGATGTTGAATCCAATGGAAGGTGATGTTAGTACCCCAGCTATTCAACCTCACACAGCTTGTAGAACTACAAATAAATGAAAAACAATCAATCCTAAAGTAAGAGCAAGAGTTGTTGTAGGTGATGTTGAACAAGGGAACAAACATGTTAATGTTCCAGTCACTTCTGCTATTGTACCAAGCAACAAAAGAAGGATCCCTGCAATTTCTATTTGCAGAAAGAATGAAGTGATTGTGCTAGATGATGATAGTGATGATGGTAAGAGTAAGGTCCAAGGAAAGCTAATAGATGCAACTAGGACTCATGTTGAAGCTCCTAGCAATAAGGCAAGAGTTGTTGAATGTTTGGCTTGCAACAAGATTGATTTGCAGCAGCTGGACAGATTGTTGGAAGATGACATGAAGGTGATAACAGGGATGAAATCTGAAGCATTGAAGACTGCAATTGGTCAAGGCGGCTGATGTGTTGTTAACCATGAGTGTCCTGACTGAAGAAGGTATGATTTCGGTGAAAATGCAGCTTGTGAGAGATTGTTGAATCAAAGAGCTGAGATTAAGATGAAGTCTAAGAAGATCAAGGACTGTTTGAACATAACTGCAAAGTGCACGAAAAGGTGCTATCGGTGTGGTGAATAAGGACATTTTGCTAAAAATGCGCAATACATTCAAGTGTTCATAGAAAGAGCAATCATTTGGAAACAAGTTTTCACTTCTTAAGAGATAAAGTGAAGAAAGGACGGATGAAACTAGAGCACTGCAGTATGAGTGATCAAAAGGAAGGCATCATAACTAAAAGCTTGAAGAGAGTGAAGTTCAAATAGATTAGGAACAATCTTGTATTAATGTCAATTGAATCACTTTGAATTAGGGGGCATATTGGAGATAATTCAAAATGATGTAGTTAAAATGTAGTTAGAAGTTAGTTAGAATATGGTTAGAAGTTGGTTAAGTTGGTTGAACTAAAACAGCCACAAAACTGTTGTTATAAAAGGCCAAGAAATAATGAAATGTATTGTAGTAACAGAGAACCAGAGATTGATCTGCAGAGTGAAAAGATCAATATTTTGCAGAACCAAGATCAATCTTTATTTTTCTATTTTCTCTATTTTCTTCTCTTTTCTTCTCAATTCCAATTCCTCTCAATTATATAACCTGTTCCAACAGAAAACATTATCCAAATATTACAAGAAACTCTAGTCAATATGTAATTTAAAATTTTTATGTGTTTTTTTATGAATTATATCAATTATATATACATATATAATTTGAAAAAAAAATTGAATTTAAAAAAAAAATCATTTTTGTGTGGATTTATTTAAAGAAATGTCATTTGTAAAAACAATTTATAAATGAGTATAAAAATATGGTATTTTAATATATAATTTTGAAAATAAATATTTTAATAAATTATTTTTAAAAAAGGGATATTGAAAAAAAAAAAACTTAATTGTTAATCTAAGGGAAGAGTAGTAGTAATAATGTTATTATGACTAGTGCTCCCTGAAGTCAAACATGTAATGTATTACAAGTGTATTTGCTTTTGTTTACTACGCTCTTACAAGATGGGTTCCACAACTTTGACCATTATGTATATTTGGATATAAAAAAAATATATTATTTCTTTTATAATTTAAAATATAAGCAACTTTATTATATTAGTTTTTGTAATATCTTTTATTTAATTTAAATTTTTGTATTCTTATTTTTAATATTACAATTAATGTATTTATGTTTTTAAAATATTATAAAAGTAATTTTAAAATTTATTTATTTTTTAATATCAATAACATTAGTTCATTTCATAATATATTTATATTATAAACAAAGATTATAAAATTTAATATGGGAAAATGAATTAAACCTAATTAATTATTAATCATCAATAATAATATAAAATTGATGATTGCCCTCTATTTTATCTAGTCTTATTTTAAACAAAA
>JBBPBT010000517.1:861894-874480 GCA_037974875.1 Cicer bijugum
TTTATTTTGAAATTTTTTAAATTATAAATTAAAAAAGTTATCAACTTTTGTTTACCAATAAAGCTAGAGAGAGTATTTTTTTTTTCAACTAAGAGAGTATTTCTTCAATCTCTATTATAAATATATATATTTTTTTCATTTATTAAAAGATTAAGTCAAATGCGATTATATAAAATATAAATCAATTTTATACCAATAAAAAATAACTTTACAAAATTATTTATTTTTTATATTAAAAATTTAACGCTAAATATTTTTAAAGTAAATGGAGTGTGTATTAGAAGTAATTAGACCAAACTATTGGAATTGATTGATTTGTAAAGTAAAGAAATTAAAGTATTTATTAATTGAAGTGCAACTGCTAGAGGCAAAACAAAAACAGTCTTTGTTATAAATGGAAGAATATCGTCCGCAAATTATATTGCAAGGGAGTGTGTGCATCATTTTCTTCGCACGGACAATGTTGCGATGACCAAGATTGCCACTAACGTCGTTGTGAAATTAAATTGTTATATACTCTATTTAATTTTAAAAATAAATAATGTAGTTGATCTTAATTTAAATTAAGTACATTTGATTTTTTATTTTTTATGTAATCAGAATAAGTATAAC
Organism: Cicer bijugum; assembly: GCA_037974875.1. Classification (NCBI taxonomy): domain Eukaryota; kingdom Viridiplantae; phylum Streptophyta; class Magnoliopsida; order Fabales; family Fabaceae; genus Cicer; species Cicer bijugum. The sequence continues at coordinate 862,507 of JBBPBT010000517.1, forward strand.
TATAACATATTTGTTGTATGAAAGGATGAACTGCTAACTATATTAATAAAGTGATTGTATTTAAAGCTTAAAAAAGCCTTAATATTTATATTAATTAAGAGAGGAGACTTAGGAGATTTATAGATCCTCAAAATAAATAAAAAAATTTCTCAAAAAAATTTATAAGAAAAATTAAAAATAAATTATTTTTTAAAAAAAGTGGATCTATAAACCTTCTAAAACACACAAAATTTTATGGATTTTTTTAGTGTTGGTGGCTTTCTTTTTTATGACCTTTTTAACTATAAATTTTTTTATTCCTCCGACATGTGGACTAAAACCCAATAGACTTGTCAAATTGATATTTCTAATTTTATTACATATTTCTCGTGTTTTCCAATTTGTAGTATAAGTCATATTTTCCGATTTCTAAAAAAATATTATTCCCAAATATTAGCATTCTAGAAACACCTAATTTTTTATATGACAAAAACACCTCTGGAGTCGAGCTTGCTCTTCTGGACCCGAGCCTGCTGCTCTGGAGCCGAACCTGCTCTGGACTTGAGCCTGATGCTCTGTACCTGAGCCTGTTGCTCTGGATCTGAGCCTACTGCTCTGGACCCGAGCCTACTGCTTTGGACCCGAGCCTGGTGCTATGGAGCCGAGCCTGCTCCTATCAATAGGTCAATCCATTTGATTATTTTCTTTATAATAAACTTATGGAGAAAGAAAACATAAACAAATTATTGTGTGGACGCTTCGCTGTTGCTTCTATTGATTGTGATCATAGGTTTCACTTGATTCTTTATGAGCACCCACATATTTAGCAGATTTTTTCCCGCTGATTGTATGGGAGTTTCCACTCCTCGTCTTATTCTTTCCTAATGTTCTTTACCAAAAAGCAGACAATTATTTTGTTGTTCTGTATGTTATGATTGAGAAACAATAAACCTGCAAATAAAAACAAACTATATAGGCCAAACATGTTTTGTTTTTCGAAATAAAAAAACAGTCTATGTCACGTGTCTCACGATATAAACACAGGGAAGTTTTTAAGTTTCATTAAATATATATAGTTTATCTCCAAAGACTCAACTACACCATTTTTTATATATCTGTATATATTTCCAGTACCACTCACCTTTTGTACGTAATATTACATAGGGTATCAAGTTTCAGTCAGCATAAGTGACTTCACTAAGACTCAACTGTACTATATTTTAATTATTTATACACTTAATATTAAAGTCTTTTTGCAAGGAATATATGTTTTAATAGCAAAATTAATTATTGGACATGACAACAAATCAGCAACTCACAATTTTTACAAAACATGCTGCTACGAGAGCAACTTAGAATCTCATCATATATGCATTCAGAAGTTTGATTAGTTCAGTGTTTACATTACTATACTGGCATCTGCCCATAATGGTACTTATATTAGCACCATATATCTATACAAGTAATGATACTTATATACAAGTCAACATATAATGTTTAAAATGTACCTCATCAAAGTGCGCAGGATAAAATAAAATACGGAACATGGAACCTTTCCTACAGTTGCGAAACAAAGAACCCAAGATTACCAAACCTAATTAAGTGACTCAACAAATTGTATTCCCAAATCAACTCAATCTTTCTCTCATAGGAACCTTGGTTTTCACAGACCTGTAAATTGAATGGCAGTCATCAATTTTCATTATATTCACACAACAAATGCAAATTTCAAACCGAGAGCCTACAGAACCAAGCCAACAAAAAAGCATGTACATAAGATCTAATCTACCAATGCTTTTTACAATAAAACAAACAAAATAATAAAGAAATGTATGTATACAATTCCATAACCAAAGGGCCAGAAGTTTGCAATCACTAACCTTGCTTTCTCTAATTTTTTAACCACATCAAGCATAGCAAATATAGTCATTTTCTTCACCTGATATCAAAGAAGCAGCCATCAGGAAAAAGAGTACATAAAATCCCAATAAGAAACTGTTGACAAGACGACGAGACACAGGAACATAGAACTGAAATAGGTTGACAACCAACACTTCAAACATTCAACAAGAACTTTAGCCGAATTGAAACAGTCAATATTAGAAGTTAGAACCTTGTGACCCATACTGATATGCCAGAATCACTTGTTCTCAGGTGTGAGGATATATGTAAAAAACCTTATAATAAAACAATATATTAGAAAATTTTAGTTTGTCTGTTAGGATTAGTTTCTTATCTTAGAGTATCTCTCTTAAGATTAATTTTCATATTACTTAGTTATTAATATTATCATGAACTGATTCCCTATTCAATAAGGATTAAGATTCTTGTATCCTTATACATGGAAAAAGAAGAAACAGGTCAAGAAAAGAAGATTATGGCTTACCTCCAACTTGTCCTTAGCAGCCGTGTGATTTATTGGAAGCTTGCGGCGTTCTTCAGTCAAACGGAAGCACTCACCAACATGTTCAGGAGAGACAAAATCGTGTGCCACCTTGATGCATGACTGCGGAAAAAAAAAATGACGCATATATTGACATTAACATGAAAATTCCTAGCCTCATTCAAAAAGAAAAGCAATCTGGACATAAAGTGAGAATACCATGGCTTCAACAATTTGCAAGAAATCAGATTGAAGCCATCATACTATACTAACTAGGAAATACCCTAATTCAAAATGTATTTATTATACTAAAGTGAGTCGGTATGTTTTTATTATTACTTGATTTTGCAACATCCTAGTCTAATTGTTAGTAGTCCTAGTCAATACAACTTCCTAGGCATTGAATGTAATTATTGCAGCATCATTATAAATAGAATGTTGAGACAAAATCTCAATTTAATATTTTGATAAAAACAAACAAAAAGTTAATTAAAAATTCTAATTATGATTCTAAGTGTTTTGGTATTTAACATGTGCATTTGAGTGTGTTAAACAAGATAGGTATCAAAAATCACAAATCAAATAAAAGGAAACAACTCTGAAGATTGATCTTTTAAAAGACAAAAAATTAATCTTTTAAAGACAAAGATCGATCTGTATATTCTACTAAAATAACAGAGAACAATCTTCACAGTAGATAATTAGTCTCCACATATTTTGATCAATTCTGGAAACCTCATTCAACTTCTACTCTCATAAAGGATCAGCATAAGATCAATCCAAGTCTCACTCATTCCAGAATTTGAAGAATCAAGACATGCTTCAATAAAGGCATAATACAAAGATCATTCTACATATAAAGCAAGTGCAAGTACAAGGCTACAAGTAGTGAAGTACACTACTAATTTGAACCATCCTAAAGCCTGCACACATAACTGAAAAGTACATAACCAAGGCTGACATACTGACACAGATCATAGGAAACAAGTTGTTTCATCACAAACCAAAAGATCAATCCTGGATCGATCTTTTGATGCAACAGATCAATCTTAAGTTATGACAGATTTTCCAACAGCTCTTTCATGACAGCTGATCCTTTTCCAACGGCTATATTAGCTGTCCTAAGCCTTCTTAGAGTCTATAAATGCAGCTGCAAGTTGAAGAACAAAACAGAACAATCAGCACCAAGCAAAAGATCAATCTTTTCAATCATACTCAAGTGTCTCAATATCTTTCTTATAGTTTGTTGTTTTGTTTTCATCTTTGTATTGTAATCATTTACAACTGAGGTCTATTTACATAATATATTTCTCAAACAAAAGTTGAGTAAATATCAAGATTCTAAATAGTCTCAAATCCACCACTTTGTAACTCAAGGTTGTTTTGTCAAATCTTGAGTAAATTGCAAAAATCCTTTCATGTTTTGAAAGGTAACTTGTTAAAGCCTTTCCAAAACAGTAAGATAGAAGTGAAGAAATCCTTTCTAGGTAGAAGGGTAGGAATTGTGTAAAGATCAAGATTGATCCATGAAAACCAAGAACGATCTTGGTTTGAACACTTAGTGAAAAATCTTACGGTTGTGAGGACTGGACGTAACCCGAATTGGGTAAACTAGGATATATCCTTGTGTGATCTCTCTATCTCTATCTCTATTTATTTTATGCTTTACAATCAAATTTCATTTTGGTAAAATTGATCTTGTTGTTTTTAAAGATTGATTTTCTACAAAGTAAAGATTGATCTTCATCACTATAAAGATCAATCTTAACCTGAGATCTTATTTTTAAAGCAGAATTTTTTAAAAAGGGACAATTATAATTCAAAACCCCCTTCCTTATAATTGATATTTTTACTTCATAGAAGGCGTGTGATTTCATTAAAGACACACATTAATTACTCATATTTAAAATGGTATCAGAGTAGCTTCCGATTTTGTCGCCGACAGCACTATAACCACCGTTTTTCATAGTTTTTCCACAGTTCTGTCCTTTATTTTACACTGTTACAGCTGTGCCAACTCCAGCTGTCCCTTTTCCAGTGAGACCCACTGCTTAAAACCACCACAGACCGCCGCACAATCCTCCGGTGTGCAACATCATCCTAGAAGTCCTAATCAATACAACTTAGAAATTTAATGTAGCTATTGCACCATTATTATAAATAGAAGGTGTGTGATCTCATTATAAACACATAAATTACTCATATTTTACAAAAAGATAAGAGAGCAAGATCAAACTGGGATTTTATCTTAGTTCAGCCACTAAACCACGCTTGGCCTTTATCTGGTCCCCAGGCCCAGCTTAAGACTTTCTTTCACAGTAACTATCCAAAGAAACCCAATTTGAGATGTTATGACTTTCTTTCACATTCCATCTCACCTCATCATCACATTCTTTCACATTCCAATGAATGTCCTAAACCCAAATCCAATGAATGTCCTAAACCCAAATCCAATGAATGTCTCCCACTAGCTCCAACTAGCTCCAACAGAGAGATCTCCCACTCTCAAACAATTTAAAATAAAGATAATCACTCAACAAGTGATATAAAAGTACAAATTGAAGCTCTAAAATCTCATAAAAAACATGTATGGTGTGTATGAGACTTTGTCTATTCAAAGGCACGTGATTTCATTACCTAATATTTTAAGTGAGCCATTTGTTTTTAATTCAAAGGTTGAGAACGAGTCCTCTCACTCACATAAAATATCCTTTTGCACTAGATATCCCTCCTATATATATATAACCGATAACTTATTATCTTCAAGGGAAAATGAAAGTTTTTTATTATTCTTTCACTGCCTAGTCTTTATTTTTATTTTGTTTGTAGTAGTTGATTTATTAATATGGATGGTCATTTTTGTTCAATACATACCAATCATTTGATGATACTTTTTTACCTTTATATGGATCATGTTTACATACTGATCATATTTATTGCTTAATATACTAATCATGTTTATATACTTCCTAGCTTGAACATGCATATTTGGAACATTTTGGATGTTTATTGTTTTGATTGTTGAGTTGATTAAATAATTTAGTTTATAATATTTTTTTCTTTGATTTTATGGATATTTGTATATTTTTTAATTCAGTTACAATGATGAATATTTTGTTATTTATTGATTTATTATACATAGGTGGATATGAGTATGAAAGTTGCTACCCACGTTCAGGTAAAACAAAAAAGATATCAGATCTCAATTCCGATCTTAGTCTAATTCAAGCTGTTATACCTTGTTCCTAGCAAAATATTATAGAATTTATATTGGCAAACAAGGAAATATGTACTATGTACGCAAGTTTTACCTTCAGATTTCTGATTTGATGAGGACAACAAGCAGGAATGAAAACAGCATCTCCTAGCTTCTGAGTAAAAGTCCAAGGTTCAATTCCTGTAATTCGATGTTGAAATGTCAACAAACTGATACAATTTAAATTATCAAATCAGTCACCCCCCAAACAACAAAGGAATATTTATTAACATTACTAACCATACTCCTCCTTAAGTTTCATCTTATGCTCTGTAGTTAGATATATTGTCTGATCGTGAATGGGGTCAATAACCTACATTACCAAATGATATCTTATTCAAGAAGATACATAATGTGTGAATGACAATCTAATAAACCAGACATCTTCATGCAGCAGCAAGCAACTGCCAGGTAATCTTTGAAGAACATATAAAACATATTTACTCAACCAAAGACCTTTTGGACTCGTAACTGCATCAATAATGCATTTCCCTTCTCTCCGGTCATTGAACAGAAGCATCTATTGTTATCATAAATCATAATAATCAAAGGTCCATAAATTAATAAACCAATCAGACTATATATGATGTTTCGATACAGCTAATCACATCAACACAACTCCTTATCTAATGATAGTACATATGTTAGATTGGAATATAAAACTGAAGAAAAAACTCAAGAACAGATGAAGGAGAGAAAATCAAGAATAGTTTCTTTCAAGAATGTATTATTGAAACTGAGAAAAATGAATAGAGTAGCGGTTACAGATATGCCAACTAAATTGCCTGCAATTCAATTCCCACCAATTAACTCTCTAACTGCCTACCTATTGAAGACTAAGCTTCTGTTATTTATACTAACCATCCTAACTAATCAGTTAGGATTTACAGCTGGCACAGCCCAGCAATTAACAGAACTAACAACCTAGAAATTAAGTTAGGTTCCTTCTTTTATACACCTTCCTAATAGGAAGCCTTGCTTGACTAGAAATCCTATCAACATAAATCATTTACTAAATTATTCTCCATAGTAACTATTCACATCTATTATTTATTGCCAGCTTGATCCTTCACTAAATCCTTTGTGAGATATATAATTGATAAAAAAATTATCTCAACTTAGAAGAAAGTATGAGATAGTATCCATTTTATCATGGTGCAACCCTCCAAAATTAAACAAACAGAAACATTTATAGATTATTAACGGCAGTGACACAAAATGGTCACAAGGAGCATCCAGATAGCTAGATAATGGATAATCGTCTTAACTAAGTTTACCTGCTTTAAAGGACTACAATGGACATGCCTGAACTCTCTGAAATGCTTATTTAGATATTCCCGCAATTTAGGTACATCCTCTCTCCGAAAAATATCCCAGAGAGCACCTTCTAAGGAATCCCCTCCAACTAACAAACTGTTTTCTTGTTTCATTGTTACTTTCTCAACCTCTTTGAGCTTTGGTCCACAAGACAGGTCATCATCATTAGTGCCAGAGTGTTGATGCAATATATCAATCACCTTCCCATCACATAATCCACTTTCATTTTCCATGACTCGAATACAATTTTGCTTGTCGGAAGCAATTATAGTAGACCATGAATTATCACGAATGTCAGCATTAGTCTCTCCATTCAGAATATCACCATTTAGCTCTCTCTTGTCTTGCTCAAGGTGCTTTTGTGTCAGTTTCTTAATGGAAGCAATGCACAGGGGTTTCAATTCCACGTTAGCAATATGAGTCAACACATTTACCTAAAAAGCCAAAATATTAAAGAGACGACATTTCATTTTCCTCGTAATAGCGTATGCACTCCGAGACACAAAGCAAAAAATATAAAGCACAAATAAAGAATTAATCAGGCAAGACAATGCGTCTAATGGAAAGTGTACATTGATTACCGCTTTCTCATCCAAATAAAAACTATTGTTTTTGTTTTTCTGATTGGAACCTCTGTTATGAGTCAACACATTTACTTTAATAAATTACAAAAGAAACTGCATTTCATTTTCCTCATAATAGAGTATGCACCCAGAGAAACAAAGCAATAATTATAAAGCAGTAACAAATAATTGATCAGGAAAATCATCATTCATATAGCAAGTCCTAAAAATTAATATTTTGCGGATTATACCCCTAGTCATAAAAAGAATACTTTTTTGAATTATTAATTACCAAAACACCCAGAGACATCAAGTATCAAATCAAACAGAGTCAAATGAGTAAAATTTTCTAACTAGGATAGTCCAATGAACAAAATTTATGACATGTACTTAAACTACACAACAAGCAGCTCATAAGAAAATAAACAGATAAATGCAATGGCTTACTAAGACAAAATTATATACCTACTACAAACTGTGCACTTTTCAATAAGATACTCAAATTAAAAAAATACAAATAATCAAGAAATTCTAGGAAAAACAGGTCAGTGATGACAAAAAGGAATTGAAGCATACTGTATCAGCCATATCACAATGGAGCTTAGTCACAGAATCAGCGCGTCCAAGCTCCTGAGCAAATCCATAAGCAATATATGTTTTTGGTCCCATGTTTTTTAGACAATAATAATTCGGAAACTTTGCAGCAAGGTTGAGAGCGCCATTAAAAGGGTCTGTATATTCTTTGTAAGGCAAGGAAGATACGAACTCAGCATAATGACGAGGTAAAAGTTCCTGAAATAAATCAGATGGAGGCCAATCTTTCAATTTCAACACCTGAGGCCAACTAAGCCAATCCAAGCGACCGTTTGTGTACCCAGTAAAGAATTTGTGGATATTAATATCTACCTGCATTCATTCAACAATTCAAATAAAAATGCAGAAATTATCAGCAACAGAATAGACTATCAAGTATCAAGTAACAGCAGTTAGAAAATTCAGTAAAACAAAGTAGTAAGATCTAGGTAATAAGTCCAATCTAACATCACCAACATGACTGCAAGAAATTGAGATGAATTTGAAAGATAAGATGACAAGATATTGAGTGAGAAGAAGCATTTGTTGAGAATGTTGGGAGAACATCTAGAAACTGTTTCTTACGGAAGAACCATCCACTAAAATACAGATGTACTCTATAATTTGAGTAACTGACAATATTAAATGTACATAAATTTCTTTCAGTCTCGAAAACATATATAAAATTCAACAGTACAAAAACAAATTGCAACAGTTAAATTATTCTCTAAATGTCACTTTCAAGCAGAGTAGTACCTATAAAAAATTTGATGTTTGTTAGGACTCTCATATTGGATGAGATATAGACTGAAAAGTATGTTTATAAGTGAGAGACAAACCTTACCTTACAAACCAGTTTTGTAGGATTGACTTAAGTTCAACCCAAATTTTAGAGTGCTAAATAAATTAGAAATATGTTTCATGACAAAGATAATAAACATGAATTCCAGCAGGAATCCCTCCATGCTAAAGATTGAGAAATCAAACAAACCTCACACCAATTTAAGCAATCAATTGCCTTCACATTCAAATGTACATGATGCTTGGTATTGCTTATCTGACGGAATGCACGCCACATGACAAGTGGTTCCCAGCTTAAACCAAGTGTGCATTCAAGTACGTTCCTGACAATTACAGGCTCCCCTTTGCTCCAATGCCATTGAAAATGTCTTAAATCTTCATGACGTAGATCTGCAGTTGGACAGTACAAAAAGTTGTCACTCGAATCATCACGAAAAGCTGCCTTCCTTGTGTTACTGTGTATAGCAGCTGCTGTGTTAACAGGCTTCAAACACGAACACCTATTATCAAGAGTCTCCTCTGTATCTTGAAGCTTAATTGTTTCTGCAAGTTCTTTTGCTTTGCATACTAAATCAGAGATGCAATTTGGAGGAAGTATGCTTCTCAGTTCAAGGAAACCGTGATCACATTCATTATTGGCTTTTGGACAGGGAATGCTAGCATCGCAATCCGCACGCCAGCCAGATTTTGACCATTCGCGAATCTCAGGCTGGACAACAGCAGGAGATTCGTTTTCTGTGGTCATTCTCTCTGCTTTTCCACCATGCAGATAATCTTGCCCTCGGTTGATAAATTTGAACTCAATTGGATCTGCACCACCGAGAAGCTGCCCACCACGAAGCTCGCAGCAACAGAGGAGACAAAGGTGAAAAGAGCATTTTGTACAGCTTCTGTGGTAATCAAATATTGACGTTTTGCAGTTGTCACTACAAAAAAATGTGAAGTCAACAACTATTTAGCATTAGAATAACTAAAATAAGAATGATATACCAAGCAAGTCCCTACCAGTACACGGGCTTCTTTTTAGAGTAATCTGCAACTTTTATTTTTAGCTCAGAGACTGAGAGCCCTGTCATGTAGATCCCAAAATCAAATTATAAAATGAAAAATAGATGAAACTAAAAATGAACTGTGACTGTAAAAGAATACCTTGTCTCTTGGCTTCTCCTTCCTTCTCAATCATCTGTTCTCCATCCAACTGTTTTAAATATGGAAGAAGTCTTTTCAGCATATACTTAGAGAGCTCAACCTCCTCATCACAATTGGTTATAGGCTTCCTATACCTAATTGACTACAGTAAAACAGATGGTCACATTTCAAATGTAGAAGGCAAACAAAACCCAAAAACAGGAATACCTAGTCTTGAAGGGAGGGAAGGATAACTAACATTGATAAGTTTATTGGACCTTAAGCATGCTTTGCAGTTGCAGATACCACGGCACACAGGACATTCCTCTGCAATATCATTCTCTTCCAATTTAGGATACCTTAATAACAAGACACAACAAAAATCATATTTTGATCAATATTTCATCAACCAAAATCCAAGTGCGTAATCTGTGCAATAACTTTAATTCAATTTCATAAAGACCTCACAATTTACCTCCCCAACTGAACAAGGCGTATTCAATATCAATAGAACCAACCGACACAGGAAGTAAGGTAAAGTGGTAAACAAAGTGAAACAGAATTAAAGAAATTCGTACCAATTGTTTAAACAGAATATGCAATATCTTTTCCGTTTGCACTTTTTGCACCTGACAACCCTGCCCTTATCATTTCTCTGACATTGGTGGCACATTAAGGACTCCTCTTCAATCCACTGTCGATTAAGAAACAGTAACAGAACCACAATTACAATATATAACACCAAACTCAAATACATATACAATATATCTACAAAATGAAATATAAATGAGCAAAAAGAACAAAGATCATATGATGTATGTCACCTTAGCATTTCTCTTGTTGATTTGTGCAACCTCAGGTTTATTGTATTTCAGTTTCTTGTTTCCATTATACCTTAAAGAATAACCATGACCCGTTTCAGCTTCCTTCTCCGCTTTACACTTTCTGCCTTGTTTCTTCCCCGTAGCGGCAGTTTTAACAGATGAAGAACCTCCGTTTGCCACGTTATCATCTTTACCAGTTTCTTCGTTTTCTCCATTCTCTAATGTTTTCTTTAACGACTCTTCTTCACACTCCGCAATTTCCGCATTACTCCTTGTGACGTTCTTTGTTGTCGCTGTGGCAACTTTAACAGGAGAATAATCACCAGGTGTCACGTCATCACCTTCAACCGAACCTTCATCGTCGTTCAACGACGCCGTTTCGGAGACAGCGTCGATAGCTTGTGGTTCTCCATGCATATCTTGTGCCACGTCATCACCCTTCGAATGCTCTGTTTCGGAGTCAACGTTGATAGTAGATATAGTTTCTTGATCAGGAACGGGTTCCACTGTGTCCGTGACTGTGACTGTGACTTTTACTGTATATGTGACTGTGTCGTTCTCTTCCCCCGCCATTGAAATTCAAATTTGAGAGAATGGAGTTTTGATTGTTTTAACTGACTAAATTAATAATGAACACAAGATGAAAATGGCCAGGTGAACCCTAGCTATCTATGCAGCATTTGGGTCAAATACGACGAGACTTTCTTCTTTTAGAGTGGACTTGTTGTGGTTTCTTAGCGTTCATCTTTTGCCGTTTCTTGTCGAATAAACTACTCTCTATATTTTATCAACAAAATTAAATAACTTTTCTTTTCCAATTTTTTTTTAAATATAATTTTAATATACATTTATTATTATTATTTAAATTAATTTGCATATTCTTTTATTTTTTGGACCATTTATCTTTTAAAAAACACAATTGTTTTTTTATACATTTTTTTTATTTATAAAGTAAAATTTTTCACAATTTTTATCTTCTCCAATCTAGAAAAACCGATAACAATTTAAACGTCATTTTCATCTTGAAACAAATTCAATTGATTGTAATTAGTTAATTCGTATTTAATAAATATAATTATATATTCTATAAATTTATTTTGTTACAATAATTTTATCCAAAAATATATAAATGAAGTATTATTTATTATAT
>JBBPBT010000517.1:886759-897662 GCA_037974875.1 Cicer bijugum
ATAATAAGCAGTGCCTTAATATTTGCTAAAATAATCCAATATGGGGGAACTATGTGAATTTATCTATGTTTGGTTTCATTCTTAAATGAGGCAAAAATAAAAATTAATTTGTGTAAAATTGACTTTAATTCGATAATTGATTTTAACTTATAATTTAGAGTTTTTGTCTCTAAAATTATATATTATTATCAAATTTATTTATTAATTTATTTTTAAACATAAATTTATTTTATATTGACCTTACTTTAAGGCATAACTAATTAACAATTCATTTAATTTTAATTATTGTTATTGTATAACTAAACACAAATTTAGATATGGCGTTCGACATGTATCAATAATTTAAATCTCGTGCCTTTCTATAATACATGTAGAAGCATCTGCCACATGATCATCATGTTACAACAAACTTAAAAAATTAGAACACATGCTACATGTCCAATAAAACAATAACAAAAATTATAATAACAACTTGTTTGGGCAAAGAGAGAAAGGGATTTCGTATCAACATATTCACAACTCACTTAAGCAATGCAAGGATGCATGCCAATGTCTGTGGTGTGGAATGTTGATGTATCTTTGTATTATAGGTGATGATTAAAATTTTACATTGAATTGCTAAGATTATAAGTGGGTGGTTGATAGTTTTAATTCTAAAAATATGTTTGAATTATGTGTCCATCTGTAGAGTCATTTTTAATTCTCATTTTGGAAATTTTATTATTGAGTTTATTATAAGATAAGTGATACAGCTCGCTCGCTAGTCACATTCACATTTATAATTAATTATTATATTGTTAAAGATATATTTAATATATTTATTAAATTATTTACTCAGTTATTTTGATGGTTGAATGTATGAGATGTTGTTACTTAGAAATTAAATGTATTTAAAATATTAATACACTAAATATATATGTTGTTAGTAATGTATAAACTAAAATTAAAAATATATATATATATTTGAAGATTAAATAGAAGAATTTGAGATATTTTTTTGACATTTAAATGACTAATAAAACATTTATTTATGTTTTTTTTAATATAATTTTGATATATTCTAAAAACTGTTTTGATAATGCTATAAGCACTTTTTACTTAAAAACTCCCTTGCACATGTTACACATTTGCTAAATAAAAATAAACGGAATATTAAAATTGAGAATAAAACTATACATTCATAGACACTTTTCATGTGGCACCCTCCTTTAGCTGCCTAAATGGACTTATAATGCCACAATACTTTTAAATGTAGTTATTTGATTAGATATATTGTTTTGGTGAAAATTATTTGACTAGATGTTTTACAAAAATGAGATTATCTTTGATGTATGTAACTATTAAAATATTAATAATAATATTAAATTTATTAATAATTTATATTATGTTTACAAATTTGTCATTACAAAGTTAAAATTATTTAATATTTTTATTATAAAATTAAAGACAAAACTAATAATTTTTATGATAAATTGATTTTTTTAAAATAAAATATTATTATAAATAAAGAATAGTCGTAGTATTGATGTATCAAATATTAAATTTAGGTCAAATACAAATTTAATTCTTCTGTATCATAAATGTGTACCGTGAATAGTGAATTTTGTTTTTATTAATTTTTGATATATTTGACAATAATTTGTAGTATTTATAATGAAGAAGCTATTCTCTCCATCACAATTAAAAGCTTAACTTTTGTTATTTTCACGTGAAACGCATCGCATTACATCGTGCTTCGATGGTGACGGTGGCGATGGAAGACAACGACAGCTGCGGCAGCGGAATACATCACCGCACGAATACATCATTAACTCCGGTGCAAAGTCGCCAACAGCGCCAGAAACTGGAAGTGTATAATGAGATTCTCCGTCGGCTGAAAGATTCCGGCAATGAAGAAGCTATGCAACCTGGCTTCAACGATCAACTTTGGGCTCACTTCAACCGTCTTCCTTCACGGTCCTTTCCTCTCATTTTCCCTTCTCTTATCTTCTCCCACATATACACACTATCTTCATTCTTCTCTCTCTCTCTCTCGTTCGCGTGTTTTTCATCTTTTTATGTGAATGTCTTTTTATTTTACTTTTAATATGATGTTTATTTATTATGTTTATATTAGGTTTTCGCAGTGGATTCATTTCGTTTTAACAGTGAATTTATTTATGAAGCAGAATTAACAGTGATTTTTTTTTTCTACCGTTTTTTTATTTATTCGTTGAAACGGCTTGCATGCAATATATTAGATTTTGATAATTCGCTTTAATGATTTTTGTGATTCCGTTTAGTTGGTTTAGTAATAGTAGGGTTGATTAGGTATTTGAGTTTTATTTTCCTCTTTTTTTATGTTTGTTTTAAAAATATTTTTGAATTTGGGTTTTGGAGAGAGATTTGATGGAATTATGAAATGCAGGTATGCGCTAGAAGTGAATGTGGAAAGGGCGGAAGATGTTCTTATGCACAAGAGATTACTACATTTAGCACATGATCCTGCTAATAGGCCTTCGTTTGAAGTTCGCTTAGTTCAGGTGACTTAACACTTGCAGTGTTGTGTTCTTCATGCTATTTATTCAAATCCTTCCTGTTTTCATTTCTTAGTGCTTTCGTGTGGTGTGGCATTGTTGTGTTGCTGTGTTTTTGTTGACTGAACAATTGTCATCATTCACAAGTCGTTCATAACTAAGAAGCAACTCCTAAAATGGTAAAGTACTAGTGAAATTGATGTTTTTATATATATTAACATAGTATTATCTGTGTATTTGAGTTTATTTATTGGTGTAACAAACACAATTTGCGATTTTTTAAGTTTTTATTGTGATTTTGTATTATGAATTGAACAATTTAGCTCTTAGTTAAATTATATACAAAAAAAATCATGTTTTTTTTTTGACGTACCGGTATCTTCATATTTTTGTAAATACTATATTTCGTAATCGTATCAGTACTGTACCCATACCTATGCATCATAGGTTCATAACCATTTAAAATGTATATGTTCAAATCAGGGATTGCCTGTTATCCCTGTGCTTTAACAAATTGACTAAGATATGTGGAGTTTAATGGTGTTGTTGCACACCCTTTTAAACAACAATTTTTTTCTGCCTAGACTATCTCAAGTAATGAGTGAGATCTAGGTAGTTAATCCCAGCGTTTCCCGGTGAGATCCCGCTGTCCCGGTGCGGTACAGTGTCTGACCACAACGGCATGTATGCGACAGCGTGAAACAAGATCCCAACGAGATCTGGACGAGATCCCGCTATAGTTAATCCCAACGTTTCCCAGCGAGATCCGGCTATTATTTCTTCCTTATTTGTTTTATTGTTCCTACTTTCACCTAAGAAGAAGAAGTAGAATATGCTAATGAAGATGATGCTTATCATTCATTCCTATGCTAGAACATGCATTTGAGTTTTTAATATTTAGTTATTTTATTACTGTGTTAAAGACTTTAATATGCATCATCTTTATTTCCTTGACTTTTCTTAGTATTTTAATGTATGTTTTGACTAAGAGTAAGACTTGTAAATTCTTACTACTAATTATGAATGTTTCAAAGTTTGAGTCATTTGTTAATTTTACATTAAATAAAGGTTTATATAATATTATACATGTAATTTGTTCAAAAAAAATACAACTTCGTAGTTCATACACAGTCATTAAAGGAATATACTTGAGATAATTCACTATCTTGGCGTACTACAAGCATACCATACTCTCCAATTGTGTTTCTGATTCATATGTGATTCGAAGTTAAATTAATTAGGGATACTGGTAAGAATGTGTAAGCCGGGGGAAAAACCAAAGTAGTGATGGTTACTTATATTAGGAAATTCAAAGTCAAATTTTAAATGCTTGTTTGAAACCGAAATAACATTGCTTTTAGTTTACACATACAGGTCTTGGTTTGGGTTTGTTGTCATGACACAATTTACATTTATGCTAGTATGGTCTATGATGCTGGAGTACTCTAATCAGCATGCCTTGAATTTTTCATTGCCTATTGACCTAAGAAATATAGAACTTCAGGCATACTAGCTTTGTAGTTCAGGAAAATCTGTACAGGTCTTTTTTTTTTTTTTTTTTATGGGCCATCAGCGAGTCTTTCCGTCTGCAAATATTTATCAAGCTGCATTTGTCTAGTTGAATTTTCTTGTTTAGTAGTCAGATAATTTTCTTCTCATTTTTCATATCTTGAGTGGTACAATTCCTATCATTTACCTCATTCCATGTGGACAATCTCATTTTGGCGTTGAAATCTTTGTGCAGCTTCATCCCTCATCTGATGGAAACTCAGCTGATTCTTTCCAATCATATGCTTCTGGGGTTGATTCTGATCAAAGCTCTTCAAAGTACTCAAGCAGACAGGGGTATCATTTTCTCACTTGTTAACCCAATTTCATAAAATTTAGTAAACAATTTGGGTTCTCTTATCATAAAGCTCAAGTAACGGCTTTGTGTACAGCACCACCAGTTATTCTAGTGTTTGAATCGTTTTTCTAGATAATTAGCCTTGATGGGTGTAATATGCAATTCTGATTTTTTTCCTCCTCTTTTTTATTTGTTTGTAGTATACATCCACCTCCTGCTTTTGGTTCTTCTCCTAATCTTGAAGCACTGGCTCTTGAAGCAAATGATTCTGAAGACTTAGAGGAGGAATGTTCTGTACATGCCAGTGTTCTGTATTCACGGTGAAATTTCTGCTGCAAGCTATTTTTAGGCCTAGACTTGGAAAATATTTTTGAAAAATGACCTAAAATAATAGATTACTTTTCCTCCTCTTTTCATGTGGGGGTGGATCTGAAAATTTAACTCAGTTCTTCTACAACACTATTACTTTCCATATATATCTGCTTTTCAATTATATTAATGTCTCTTTGGCATTCTTGAGGTTGAGATGCTGATAAGTATTATTTGTTGCAAGCAAAGATCTTTGGCTAATCATTTACAATACAAAACTAAGAACTTATATACCTATCTAAACTTGTATTATGGTGGAGATGTTATAACTCGAATAATGTATGAAGTTTTTACTCTGATGTTCTAATTAGGATGCTTTTTTTATTAAAAAAAAAAAAAATCTAACATCTGTCACTGAAAATGATGTAGGCCCATGCATGAAATCACCTTCTCAACTGATAACAAGCCAAAGCTTCTCAGCCAGGTATCTGATAGTTTTTCTTATCAATTATTATGTATATTAGAACTATCTTATTCCCAAAATTTGGAGTGGCATCACTTTCGGTTCAAATGTTATTGAAACGCGTGATTGATGGTTGAGACAGCATTTGGCTCAGCTGGAACAGGCATTGAAAACTAACCTACACAGAACACACGATCACTTATATAAACTTAATTAGGACTAACTTTGAACCCCATGTGATAAATGAGAGTTTCTTAAAAGTGTGGTTGCTTCTGCAGTTAACTGCTTTGCTTGCTGAGGTTGGACTGAACATCCAAGAGGCACATGCCTTTTCCACAACTGACGGTTACTCGTTAGATGTGTTTGTTGTTGATGGATGGCCCAATGAGGTATGTTGATAAATTTTTCTTATACTTACCAGTTACCAGTTTGTTGGGATGGATGCATTATGGAATAAAAATGAGCAATTTATTTCAAAAGTTAATTTCATTGATCCTTATATTTATTTTGAAAAATATGATTGTGGAATTCATATCCATCTAAATCATATCACAGCTGCCATATTTCAGTTCAAAAGCACCGGCTTATCAACCATACTCGCTCGAATCTCCTTTTATTGCATTCTATATTTCTTTGTTATGTCACTATCTGCCATCAGTTTCGCTCTCTTAATTTGTCCAAGTATTTTGAAATGGTTTAGCTTTCGGAGCTCTGTTTGATGATTTGGTATTAAAACAGGAGACAGAGAAGCTAAAAACAGCTTTGGAGAAAGAAGTATCGAAGATTGAGGTAAATCAGGCCCTGTGGTCTGTTTCTAAATGACTGCTAAGTCAATTTGACAAAAGTTCTGTAATTAAATTGATATTGACCAATTTCAGGGACAGGTGAGGTCCAGTCAGCAATCAATATCATCATCTGTTGACGAGCGTGATCAATCAAAGATGAAAAGTGAACTGGATCATTTGGCGATTCCAAATGATGGGACAGATGTTTGGGAAATAGATCCCAAGCATTTGAAATATGGAACTCAAATTGCATCTGGGTCATATGGTGAATTGTAAGTACATAAATGTGTAGAAATTTGCATTTGTGTTAGTCCCACAGACATTCTCTGCAAGCACAGATATTATTTCAATTTTAATTGACCAGTTCTCTAAATTAAATCAGATTTAAAGGTATATATTGTAGCCAAGAAGTGGCCATCAAATTTCTCAAGGCTGAGCATGTAACGTCAGAAATGCAGAGAGAGTTTGCTCAGGAAGTTTACATCATGAGGTTTGTAATAAATTTTCTCATTTTTTACCATCTGATGTCTATCCACTTATTAAATGAGATGGCAAAACTATCTGAAAAAAAGATGGCATAACTCATTTCTAGTAGGGCCAAGGTGGATGAGCTACAAGAACATATAGTATTGTAACTTAACATCCTCCTTTAAATATGAAGTTGAAATTCATAGCGGATCTCACCTATTTTAGCAGGATTAGTTCCTTTCTAATTTTGCTCTCATAACATTTGGTAAAAAAACATTTCAAGTCAATATTAATAAGAAGAGTGAATTTTGCTTGAAAAATAATTATAATAGATTTACATATATCTTCAATATGAAAGTTCTGAAAATTAATTTTTATAAAAGACATTTTGCACCAATCAGTTTACAAGAGCACTTAACAATTACATTCTGATCTAACTGGCTTATTCATTTTGATAAAAGACACGTTGCATCATATGCCAAACTTTTAATGTAGCTGGCTTATTCGCTAATTTTTTGTTTTTCTACGATGGAATATTTTGCATAGTTCAAATTGATTTTTGTTTTGTGATTTCATTTAAAAAAATATTATGCGTATAAAAACTTGCTGATGGAACCTGCAGAAAGGTTCGACATAAGAATGTTGTGCAGTTCATAGGAGCATGTACCAAACCCCCACGCCTATGCATAGTTACAGGTGAAATCTGGTGAATGCATTCTAAAGTATAATAATTTAATAGATGTGGTCTTAAATATTTAGCAATTGTCGACCTCATAGTAATGGTTGTTTTGTTTCTTTTAAAATATCAGAGTTTATGTCTGGTGGAAGTGTGTATGACTACCTACATAAGCAGAAAGGGTTTTTTAAATTTCCTACCCTGCTCAAAGTTGCAATTGATATTTCTAAAGGAATGGACTACTTGCACCAACATAACATAATCCACCGAGACTTGAAGGCTGCTAATCTTTTAATGGATGAAAATGGTGTATGTTTTCTCTAATCTTCATATATAGTATTATCCAATGCTTCATTTGATCTCTCTCTCACACACACACGTGCCCAAGTGCGGCACACACCCACAGATACAACATACCATATGTATGGATGTAAACGCAATGAATAACATAAATCAGGTATATGGAAGTGAAAGTTCTATGTGTTCCATCACAGGCTGTAAAGGTTGCAGATTTTGGGGTTGCTAGAGTGAAAGCTCAATCTGGAGTTATGACAGCAGAAACCGGGACATATCGTTGGATGGCTCCTGAGGTAATCTTCTCATTGTATTATTATTAGGTTGTTCAAATACGTGTGACATGATCTTGCTGGGCTTTTCAAGACCTGTTGTCTTTTGAGGATTGGTTGTTTCTGTTTGACCTCTTGGTGTTGTTGTTGTGTTTATAGGCAGTTATTGTATAAATTTTATAAATAGCAAAACTGATAGAAAAGTCAGTAGGCAATTATTTGGGGATTGGATATTGATTAGGAGAGGCCAAGCTCTCGAATTCTTGGAAGAGAGAGATCTGAGACTCTCGAATTTCTTGGGAACCCATTGTATAATCTTATTCTATTATCAATAGAAGCTGTTTATTTCCTTTAAGTCTCTATGTTTGGTACTGGTTTCTATCAGTTTCATTCTCAATAAATGTGTAAGTGTTTCTGTTTATATTAATCTGATGATTTTTTTAGAGTCCAGTTGATTTAGAAATATATATCCATATAACAAATGAAATTGTTGACATTACTCATGAGCCACTTATGATCCAGTCATGTTTTCATATTGACTGTAGCAAAATATACTGCCAATCACCTTATCCTAGTGTATAGAGAACACTGTCTGAAGTGTTCAATTTTGACTTACATTGTTATCTTTTCTCGTTCAACTCAATCGCACACAACTAACTATCAATACCTAGCGTGTTGTGAGATTAAATTGTATTTCTGCATATGGTGTGGAGAAAAGGACTACTGCAACATTATATTCTAGAATAACGATTGTGTTCAAATTAATGGTAAAAAAATGTGCAAAACTTAAATATAGGGTAAAATTTTAGTATTAGTTAACTCTTTTAATATTTTGTAGATGTAGTGTGATAAGTTGAAATGTTCATTGCTAGTTTTATGGGAAGACTGGAAGATTTGACAAATTTAATGCCTTGAATGTGCCAGCTAAAATATGTTTTTTATTGGATTTTCTTCTCTTTAAAAATTTTCTAGTGGCGAAGGTAGATGAGAGATATAACTCGTCTTGTCATATTTTCTTACCATGATTCCTCTGCATTGAAGGTTATAGAACACAAACCATATGATCACAAGGCTGATGTATTTAGTTTCGGAGTTGTTTTATGGGAGTTGCTCACCGGAAAGGTATAACTTATTTGTATTATCACACAACTATTCCAATATTAATTTTCCTGTTTTATTAAATTCTGTGTTTTTGTTGTCAGCTTCCATACGATTTTTTGACTCCTCTACAGGCAGCTATAGGAGTGGTTCAAAAGGTAATTCTTTTAATTTGGTTTGTAGAATAATTCTTTTAATGTCTCCTTGCTTCTGAAAACTTTGGGAAAAGTGGCATGCGTGGTTGACTGGAAAGACGTGTGCTATAAAGTGATTATCTATATGTTACTATAACTTCAAATGGATTTCAGGGTTTACGGCCTACCATCCCCAAGAGCACTCATCCAAAGCTTGTTCAACTTCTTGAGAGATCTTGGCAGCAAGATCCAACATTAAGACCCGATTTCTCTGAAATAATTGAGATCCTGCAGCAGTTAGCGAAGGAGGTATAACAAGGCCACTTTATGTTTTATCTTATATGCATATAGGGAGCTTGTCATGTGAGAGTAACTCTCACATGAGAAGTTCACCCCATACAACATAACTAGACAATCAAAATTAGATTAAAATAAAATAATCTTAGTTATCCATATATGATTGGATAGTATTAGTTACTAGTTAAATACGTCCTGAATATACATACAATATACTTGCCCATACATGTGTGTTCGCGCAGGAAACATGATAATTGACTTTAGATGTTAAATTTAGTTTTCTTACACATATAGCAGCTCTTTGTAGAATATGAATTTAGCCAAATGAACCATTGAATCATATTATCTTCATTATCATTTTTTACAAAATTTCAGACTATTTAGCCGTTTGATATTTACTTATATTTTAAATATCACATTAATGTCAATAAATTGATGTCATGAAGTATCAAATCGATTTGGAATTGTCTGAAAGTTTGTCGACTTGATCTATTTTGATGACTACTTTTACTTCAATGATTGAATTGGTTGAGCTTGTATTCTATAGAAGATTATTGAATGCTTAAGTATGCTAGTTTTGAAACTTAAAAGTCAGCGGGTTGTGTGACACACCTTATAAAGGCTGCATCACATTAATGTATTTCCTTTATTCACATAAAAGAGGAACATGGAAAGGGATTGAGGTTTAAAAGCTGCATTTGGCGAAAAAGAAAACTTGAATCCAAGTGCCGGTGTAGTTTGTTGTGTGATAAATGTAATATTGCATACTTGACCATAACATGGGTAAAACTTTGTATGTGTGTCGAACAGGTTGGAAATGAAGGAGAGGAGCGGCGCAGGGATAAATCGGGAGGATTTCTGTCGGTCCTCAGACGAGGTCATCACTAGTTATTTGAATTGATCGTGTCCACAACTTTGTCATAGCTAGGATCAACCATAGTGGCCATTTCTCACTTTTTTTTTTTTACGTTGACATGTACAGTTTTTTTTTCACATTGTCTGATCATTGTTTTTATATTAGATTTATCAAGATTTAAGGATTTTGAGAATGTCCAATTACGCATTCCTTAGTTTTATGAAGGCATTTATTTATGTCTGTAAGAGAGAGGTCATGGAATCATGAATACTGTAAAATCGAAGATGCTTCTTTTCATCCAGATGTTTTTAATGTGTATTTTTTATTAGAATGAAATATAAACACTATTTGGATTAAATTTCGGATAAGATATATTTGACTTTTTTGGGACACTATTTTTAGTTATATTTTATTTCATAGGGAATTGGGTAAATGACAAGTAGCAGTCAGTGAGTAGTTTAAGTACATCTACTTTTAAATATGAAGGGAAAAAAAAAGTAGAGGACGAGGGTTTGTATGCGTGATACTAGAGTTGTCAATAAAATTTTAAAGTTCTATATTCTTTTTCAAAAATCTTATACTAAGCTTATTATGTTAAGTTTTCTATTGTAATAAAATTTTTAAGACTCCGAGTTATTATTTTAGTGGATTTAAGAGAATGATTCAGAGACTCAATGTTTTGTTAATTTAGATTTTTTTTTTTTAAACTTTTTTATATTTATTTTACTCATAACACATCGGAAAATTTTTCAAGAAAATTTAAAAAATATTTTTTGGAATTTTTAAAACATTTCTTTCTCAAAATAATTTTTGAGCAAAATCAAAAAAAATATTTTTATTAAAAAAATCAAATTTTTTTTTGGAATGAAAAAATTGTAAATCTTTTTTA
>JBBPBT010000517.1:937661-965565 GCA_037974875.1 Cicer bijugum
TCCCCCCCCCCCCCCCTTTTTTTAATGTTTGTTGAAGAGTTCTTTTTGTGTTTACGGAGATTTTATTTTGTAATTAAAATGAAATGTAGTTATAATTTTATGTGTTTGGTTTTACATGATTAAAATGTATTTTAAAATAAATTTATTTAATAAATTAATTATTAAAAGTAAATTGAGCGTAAGATAATTTAAATCTAAATATATTATATAAAAAGGATTTGAAAATAACTTTGGGTGTAAAAATAATATTTAGAATCTAAAACTACATATCATAATTTCAAAATTAAAAGTAATTTTAAAAACAAAATCAATTTTCTATTGAATACTACTAAACATATCAAAATTAATTTGATAAATCTAAAATCAATTTAATAAAAAACAATAAAATGGTGACAAGAGTAGATTATGCAATTAAGTGGTTCGTGACATGCGCCACTCAAAAAGTGGTGCATATGTATGGGTCAATTTGCTTACACTCATTATTGTCTTGTACACTTTCTCCACTCTCCACAACCTTCATTTCCCACTCACACAATCTATTGTTGTTTTAAGATGACAATTAGACCCAGACTCAAAAAAACCCACAATGGATAGGGTAAAACTCCGCATAATAGGTATGGACACGGGGACGACTAATTACCTACAAAATTAAGCGGGTATGGGTGCGGGTACGGGTACTATAGTATCCACTCCGCCCCGCACCCGCACTTATATAAATATATTATTTATTCATTTATTATATTAATGTTTAGTTTAATTAATTATTTCCTTTATATTTTAATATCTATTAATATCATTGAACTATTACAATAATTATAATCAAATCAATCGATAAACGTTTGCAAACTTTTTAAGAATTTGATTATGATGAATAGTTAAATAATTGTGACTTTATAACTAAGAGTTATATCTTATTAATTGTGTCTTTATAATTATACTTGCAACTTCTTATAAATTGTTTTTACTGATCTCAAATAATATTGTCGTAAGAGCTGCAACTTTATAAAATATTATTATGGATATTTAAATATGTATTGTAATGAGTGTTCATTTGAAATGTTTCGAGTTAGAAAATATTTTGATTTATAATAATTTATGATTGAATTTATGATATTTGGATAATTTTTAAATTTAATCACAAAATAATATTTATTTATTGATCTATTTTAGTTAAAGTGTGAGTAAGGGGTGTTGGTACGGACACTTAGGTACCCAGAGTAAGGTACGTGTATTAAAGTTTATACTAAAAAGGTACGGACACATGAGTATTTTTTTAAACTGCGGGTATGGATACGGGCATTATAGCACCCTACCCAAACCCTATCCATTGTCATCCTTATGCGCACGAGTGTTTGTCACGTGGTTTCAGATGATTTTAAGACAAATAATTATTCCATCTCAAAATATAATTCTAGTTCGGTGTGATTGATAAGTTTAAAAAACTATAATTTAGTCCTATTTATTTACAAATGGTTTATTTTGATTTTTTTATTTATCTCTGAATTACGGTTTAAAAAATATATACTAATATTAATATTAAAAAAATATGGTCGAGTAATAGATTTGATATAAAATATAATATACTATATATTAAAATTTAATGTTACAGAATAACACAAATATATTAGAAATATATTAAATATTTAAAAAATAAAATAAAAAGTATTATTAAGAAAAAGAAATTAAAAATCAACAAATAATATATAAATACAATATATCCTATTAGTAAAAATTAAAAATATAAATGTTATATATGTGGTTTGATTTGGTTTTGAAAAATAATTAAAAACTAATTCGATCGATGGAGTTTTTACAATATAAATGGAAAAAAATTCATTAATATTCAGTGTTGTAAGATTTTTTATTTTTGTAATGGATTTACAATTTTTAGTAGACCAATTTAGAATTGCTTGCGCCTTTCCTTCTCAATCACGTTACTTGTGAGAAGAAAAAGATAGTGAGAAAAGAGAGAAAGATGTAAAAAAATATAACAAATTTGATGTAATATTTTGAATAAGAGATTATGAGAATAAATATCTTCATCTAAAATTATTTACGTTTTTTAAAAACCATCGATAAAATGAAAATAATTTAAAAAATTGACAAGCAAGTCTAATAGGTTTTTTTTATAGGCCGACTTGTTAGATTTAATAGATTTTTTTACGAGTCAAATTCTAATCTATTTAAATAAATATACTTTAAAAATAACATTTTATTTATTAAATAAGTCACGTCAAATTAGACTATATTATAAATAGACTAAATCATAACTTTTGAAAAACGACCTAGTCTATTTTCACTACTAATAAGAAGTAATTTTTACTCAGAGTTGGGGATGGAGACGTGTTGGTTTTGTGAATGTATGAAAAAGAAAAAAGAGTTTTGAAAATAGTTTGGAACGTGGAAATATTAAAATATTTTGTGTTGGTAAAAAATCGTTAACAAATAATCCAACTTTTGTTACCCCTCTTGTTTATAAATAGGATTGCTTTCTTTTATATTTAGTTGTTCAAATACATACAACTCTATTAACTATTTATACTGTATTTAAATATATAATATCTGTTAACCACAATTTTTATTTAAATATATACTTAAAAAAAATAAAAATCATAGTTAATTGTGTTAATTTTTAAATCATAATAAATTATATTCAATAAACGATTAACGAACTGCAACACATTATTTGGTTAACTATTCACTCATTATAATTAACTATATATTGTCGAAATTTATTGCTAAGTTTTGAGTCAAAATAACAACTTTTAAAAAAATACACCTAGTTTTTTTTTTTATTATCATTGTATAGTTTTTTTTTGGGCCAAGGCTCATGCAAGCATTTATAAAGCGGGGTAGATTTCTATAACACCATAATTCTTAGATAGCATTTTTAATTCTTTATATTTGAGTAAAAAGTTAAAAGTTTATGCAGAAACTAGATCAAATAAAATATTACAAATAATAATTTAACTAAATTTTCATTATACTTCACAAGCACAGTGAAAATTGTATTTTACTAATAATTAATTACTTTCAAAATTTTATCTATTTAATTATATACTGTTAAATTTAATTTTTGAGTTAGTTGAATATAAAAATATGTTTCGAATAATACTTATTTGAGTTTTTTCAGAATTTTTTTTCCAAAAAATCAAAAATCAAATTATCTTAAATATATCAATTTCAGAACAAAATTCAAGTTCTAAAAAACTCAAAGTTTGGGTTTTGATAATTTTTTTCGACAAAAAATACGTTCCAAGAACTCATGTTTTAAGTTTTGCAAAATTTATATGTATTTTGAATTTGGATAACCCAAATTTTGAAAAAGGCTTTCGTGCCACAACTTGTTTTTTCAAATTTTTAGCCTCATTTAATTGTTTTGTTTAGAAAAAATGATGCTTTTAAACATATCTTTTAGAAAATAACAAGAGTCGAATGTATCACATATTTATTTAATAACCAACTTTTAAAAATAATAGCGGTGTATTTGTTTTTTTTATTTTTTTCCCAAAGTAAACAAAATACGGAAGAAACAGTTGTTCAAAATGAAAAGCGGTTAGTATTATAAGGAAGTTTGAGTAGCAATAGTGAGGGTGTAGGTAGTAAAGTCTCTAGTGAGATCCAAGTCCATGAGTCTGGATTTTTGTCCTATAATCATGGACCGACCCTCCAGGGTAAAGGAAAGGAAAGGAAACGAAATTGAATTGAATGATAAAACCGTAATCAACATTTTGGGAGGGAAGATGAAAAGAATAAAAAACAATAACGATCATTATTAGAATGATATAGCAATAAGAATGGCGAAGGCAAACCTGTCTAGCTTAGTACACGAACTTCGTGAACGCATAGCTGCATCCTCCTCTTCCTCCCCATCTCCTAACAACCCTTCCGACGACGACGTTTTGGAGGTTAGGTTCCGTACCGTCCTCCCCAATCTTCTCCACGCTTACGTCCTCCCTACTTCCTCCGGTACTCTTCTTTTCTTCTTCTTCTTCTTCTTCTTCTTCTTCTTCTTCATCATCATCATCATCATTATCAATAATCAATAATCAATAATACTAATGCATTGAATTGAATTGCAGGTAGCGAGAGAGAAGTGATTGCCGTTGTGAAACTCATCTCTCGCACAGCAATTAACTTCCCCGGAGTGTTTTTCCATGGTCAAGCCACCGCTATTCTACCTATCATCGCTCGTTTACTCCCTTTTTTCGCTGAACCTCTCTTTCGGTCTCTCATTTTTCTTCCTTCTTTCTGTTTTTTCGCTTTTCGCTTTTCGCTTTTCACTATCTTCTCCTTCTCATTTTTATTTTATCTTTCAGATCTCGTCATGGAGTTTTCTTTGAAGCTATCGGTTCGCTTTTATCCTTACTTCGCTCCGGTGCTCGAGATTCTTACAGACAGTTCTTTGTTGATTCCGTCTTCCTCATTCAAGGTACCAAACTATAATTAATTATGCATGCTCTCATTCAATCATATCAGATACTCCTAACTTCATTATTTATATCAATATTCAATTTGTTTGATTAATTTTTTATGCTGCTGTTTCTGTTAGTAACTGTTTTGTTTTGTTTGTTTGTTTTTACATTGTAGATGTTTTACATGTGGCTTCTCTAAGTTTCAATGGATCCCCTAGTGTCATGATTAAGTGTTTTTCCGAGTCATTCTCTGGAGTTGAAGATCTTCCAACAACGAACAAACCAGTTGATGGTTGCGGTTTATTGATTGACCTAACTGGCAAAGCCAGGTGGCAACCTTTTGCAACTTGGATTTTGAAACTTCTTGGTAAATGTCTAACTGAAGGAACACTCTATGTTGAAGGATTGATTCATGCTTCCTTTGTCTCTGCTGCGTGTTCTCTTTTATGCTATGGGGATTCTGATTTGCATATGGTGGGTGATGTTGATGAGAGTTTGAAATTTGAGTATTTCCACCTTATTTTACTTATATTTATTGGAAATGATATCGATTGTCTGACAATTTATGTTTTTCTGGAAGGCATGCTTTGACTTTGTGCACATTGTTGCGACGGTCACAAAATATGATATCATTCCTTATCAGAATTTAATCCGCTCAATGGTTATTATTTTGAATTTGGACAAGGAGGGGCTTCCTTTTTTCAGGTTTGGATATGTCTGCTTTTTTCTTTTCATATGAATGGCCTTTTACAGTAAACTATGAGTGTATTGCTAGGACCTTGGAAAGTGATTTTCTTATAGAATTCTGCTTTCTTTTTGATTAAATGGTTACTTGTATTACGTTACGATGTTTTGAAAAAAAAAAGCACGTATACAAGACAAAGTACATAATTTTTTTCTTATGTATTTTACGGTGTACAACATTAAGATGTAGCTCACGTGCAGAGACACAACTTATGATTCATCGTTGGGTGTTTGCCTCAATACACTCCACTCTAACTGTCCAGAAGATATCGTCAAATTAACAGCTGCTGATTTAGTCGGTGTATTCTTTGGATCGTTGTGGAGAACCAAAAGCCAGGAACTTAAGGTTAACATTGATACTTACTTTTGTTAGAACATCTTAGTTAACTATAGAGCTGTTCTTAGAAGTTTCACCCCAGTTTACATATTTGAAGCAGGGAATTGATCAAGAGGACTTAATAGTATTTTTTTCAGGTTGCACTATGCAGTGCTTATGCTAGAATTGCTCAAGTTTGCCCCCCTCATGTTTGGAAGCCAGAGCATCTCATATCTGCACTCTATCATCCGGAACCATGTTTTCCTTTGATAGAGTGCTTTCAAGTTGCGGTATCTACTCTTGGTCCACATCTTGTTGGGGGAAACCAAAGAAACAACAATAGTGTAGCCCTTTTATCAAGTGGAGTCAAGTCAACTGAAAGCATGAGGCATGGCCAAAAGAGGTCCATTCAGGATATGGGTAATTCAAAGATCAAACGCCAAAAATTAAATGAAGAAATTGATGTTATAGATGCCAGTATTGAGGTGGAATGCAAATATAGTTGTATAGTTACTTGCCAAAGAGTAGAAGATTATGCTAACCATATGAATAAATCTCTTCTGTCATTTGTTCAATCTTTAAATGCTCCGGCTGTTGGACCTGGCTCTTTGAGGCCAGATATTGCTTTATCTGCACTTAGCGTTCTATGCATTGCCTTTTCTATATATCCAGAGAGCGATCTGTCTATCAGAATCTTCCAGCAGATGCTTGCATGGCTTCCTTGGATAGCTGAGCAGGTAGGTAGGTAACAGTTGCAAATTCCTATTATATTATTTGTTTAAATTCCAACAAAACTAAGTTGTCCATCTTTATAGGCTAAACAAGGGAATTCAATTACTGTAGATATCTCCACCTACCTACAAGGAATTCATAGCGTATTGCTTTTGCAAAGTAAGCTTTGGACCTAACCTTAATTGAATTAACTTCTACTTTTTCCTTTGCATAAAAATATTATACTTCTTTTTAGGTGATTACATTACATTGCGTCTGATTTTCTTTGATGGCAAGTAAATTATAAGGACTGTTAGCATTCTGATCATTGTCTCAATGGTCAAAATTGGATTCTTTGGATTTTGGCAGGTATAATTTTTTTGTAAATGAACAAACCTTTTTAGCCTCTCTCACCTAATGCCACTTATGTCTTGAACAGAAAATCATAATGATTTGGAAATAGAGTAGCCTGTTGTTTCAAATAAATATATTTCATGTGGAGTTGTTATCCATTGTGTATGTAAATATTGGAGCCTTGAATATATTGTACAGCCAAGTCCGCCATTGCCAATCATGGCTCTTCTTAAATGTTCCTTAATTTATTGATATCTTGTTGCTAATAGCATTCCAGATTCATGGCACCGTTCTCCTGTGCTCTTCTGTATATTAAGTGAGGGTTGAGTTAGGTTCTTTGAGGGGCAAAAATACTAACAATAAGCAACCAAATATGGGGATTTGACTGATTTTTCTCGATATATCCTTTAATTTACTAATACTTCATGTTTGTGGTGTCTGCTATTCCATTCTCCTGACCTGGGCCACTTGTGACTTCTCTCAATCAGGTGCCTCTTTCAAAGAGAATAATCCATTACAAGATGGGAATTACCACGTAGACCTTATGCTTGTTGTGCTTAAACTTCCCTGGACTCATGTGCTCCTTGTTATTGATAATCAGCTGCCTTGGAAAACCAAATGCCTTTCTCTTCAAGTATTATCGAAGTTAGGTCCAAGCTTGAGCAGTGAAGTTGTTTTTGAAGTTTTAGATTTGGGTCTCCAAGACGAAGCTGGAGAAGTCAGAACTGAAGCTGCTATTTCTATGCCAGTGATGGTTTTGTGGTCTGGTCTTGACATATCATCTCCTGTCATTAAAAGGATGGAGTAAGAAAACTATGTCGATGCTTTTGCTTACAGATTTCAATAACATGTGGTCAGACTTGTCGTTTGGTTAGTTTGAATATAGATGCATCATTAACTTCAGTTTCTCAAATATTAATTTCAATGTCTAAATTGCAGGAGCTGATTGAAAGATTATATTTTTTGTTTAAGTTATTCTTTTTCATTTGAACTGTTGGATCTATATCCTAGAATGGATTTTCTGTTTTAAATACAAACATATCAATATGTTTCAAAAATCATCATTAATACACACTGAACTTGCTTTTTGATATTATTTAGTCTAGCTAGATTCAATTTATGAATCAAAAACTTTGAAATGATAAAATATTTTTCCTTTACGCGAGTTGCCCATTCTATAAATGATTTGGTTCTTTACAGGCTTCCTTGTTTCAAATTTATGATGGGTGTCCTTATTGTTAAGCAGTTTCTTTTTGGTTTTTTTCCCAGTAATGTATTTGTTCTTTGTAAGTTTCTGGATCACATGGAAGTATGTGGATGAAAGTTGTACCTCTTGAATGAAATGATGGAGAGACAAGTCTTCTGGCTGTTTACTTGTCTCCATACAATATGCAGGTACCTAAGAACAGATGAAGAGGTTAGGAAACTTCTTCCGATATCTCTTGGCTTATTGTCATGCCTTTATGGATGCAGAAGAGCTGTATCTGGTCTGCATAGGAACGAATGCAAGTTAATTCTAAAGGAGAAAAGTGGAAGATCAAGTTGGACGCTAGATTATTTAATGAAAGGTTTTAGCTGTTCAAAATGTGATAAAAAATTTATTTGCAATTACAATGAGCGGCATCCTCCCATCGTTCTTGGATCTGAGATGTGTGGAGCAGACGCACAAGTTAGTTTGGACTGTAATTTCATGCAGTTGCAATCTTTATTTTTTGACCTTCTTTTTGATGAATCGTCAGGGGATGTCCAGATTTCCTGTGTGAAAGTTATTCATCGGATCCTTGCACATGGTGCCCCTGATATTCTGCTCAGTACTAGGCTTGAATGGATAAAATGTGTAGAATATCTTTTGACTAGTAGTAACAAGGAATTGAGAGATGCATTTTGCGGTCATATTAGTTTTTTTATGGATGATCGTATTTTGAGTTTAATATTTGCTGGAGATACAGACAAAACCAAGGAGCAAAAATTCTTGGATACAGTTAAACATGCCATGACAGTTGCTGATAGCCCACATTTATTAGAGACTTTAATGGAATGTACAGCACAAATAATGGTTTCTGTTGATATAGGTAGCAAACTGTTCTCATCTTCTCTTCTACTGTTGGTTGATCAGCTTGATAGCAAACACATGACTGTGAGGATAAATGCGTCAAGATTAATACACAAATCCTGTTATTTCCATTTTAAAGGAGGACTTGAACTAATTCTTTCTAAAAATGCTCATATTCGTAATGAACTGTATGATTATCTCTCTAAGAGACTTGTCAGCCACCAAATCTTAGTGAAGGAGTTTGCAGAAGCTGTTTTTGGTGTTAGGACTGAAGAACTTGTCCAGAAAATGATTCCTTCTGTTCTCCCAAAGCTTGTGGTTGCTCAGCAGTATAATAGTCAAGCTGCTGACACCATATGCGAGTTGGCCAAGCTTGCGAACACTGATGCGGAACTTGTTGGTGATAGTGAAGAGCTATCAAAGATCCGAACAGTGGGTCTGATAGTTCATTGGCTGCCAAAAGTGCTTGCTTTTGCTCTTCATCAAACAGATGACCAACAGCTACTTTCAGCTGTGCAGTTTTACCATGCACATATTGGTTCTGACAAGAAGGAAATATTTTCAGCTGCTTTACCTACTCTTCTAGATGAACTTGTATGCTTTACAGATGCTGGTGATTCAGATGAGATAAGCAAAAGGTAACATGATGTTTTCTGAAACTTGATTGCACTCTTTTCGTGGATGGACTTTCTTGAGCACATTTTGGTTGGCAACTATCAAACCCTATGTAGCATCGACATTTCTAATCGAAGACGTATCGGGGTTTCCAACACGTGTTAGTGTTGGACACCGACACGATACCGACATTTTGTTTACATTCAATTAGTTCATTTTCTCAAATTATTATTATTGTTATTATCAGTAATAATTAATAATAAGGGTTATACACTATATTATTAATATTATTATTATTACTAGTCTGTATTTGCTCACTCATCATTGACTATCAGAAACTGGTTTATTTCACTATGGGGATTGACTAGCAATTATGGGAAGTCCTGCATATTCATTTCTTTCATGATACTCTTGTAGACTTCAATCATAAGCAAACATAAGGTTTCATACTTTTAGAATGAAGTTCTAACAGGAAACTAAGTAATGGTAAATAAGAGTGTCATGACATGAACCAACAATCCCCAAAGCTTTTGTTGTTAGTTGAAGACATGAGTAGTTTTTTTTTTTTTGTTTCTAACACTCCCTTCAAGTGGGTAGTCTTTGTGTTTGAAGTGCGAACAATGCATAGACTCTCCACTCTTGTGCTTCAAATTTAACCTTGTATTGGAAGAATGGGGGAGCAAGGATCAAGCTCTATAAAACATGGTTATAGAGACTTTGATACCGTGTCATGAATGGTGAATCAATTACCCGAAAGTTCAAGCTGTTAGTCCAAGAGACATAAATGGTTTTTATATTATATTTCTAACAAAGGGTACATGAGCTTTGCATGTCCTTAACTTATTCTCCTAATTGTTGACAGGTTAGCTAGGGTGCCTCCGATGATTAAAGACATTGCTAAAGTTCTCACTGGTGCAGAAGATATTCCAGGCTTTTTGAGGAGTGATTTTGTTGGCCTTCTTAACTGCATAGACAGAAAAATGCTCCATTCTGATGATTTCTTGCTTCGAAAACAAGCATTACACCGTATTGAGATGCTGATTAGAATGATGGGTTCACATCTTAATACTTATGTGCCAAAACTAATGGTGCTTCTCTTGCATGCTATTGATAAAGAATCTCTGCAAATGGAGGGGCTGTCTGTCTTGCATTTTTTCATAAAGCAATTGGCTAAAGTTTCACCATCTAGCATTAAGCACATAATTTCTCAAGTTTTTGCTTCTCTTCTCCCCTTCTTGGAAAGAGACAGAGAAAATCCCTCAATACATTTGGACAAAGTGGTAAAAATTTTAGAAGAACTTGTTTTTAAGAATAGGGTTATCCTAAAGCAGCATATATCTGAGTTCCCCCCACTACCCTGTATACCTGCTTTGGTGCAAGTGAACAAAGAAATTGAGGTAGCTCGTGGGACAATGGCTTTAAAGGATCAACTACGAGACGTAGTTGATGGTTTAAATCATGAGAACTTAAATGTGAGGTACATGGTAGCATGTGAGCTTCGCAAGCTTTTGAACTTGAGATGGAAGGATATTATAGATCTAATCACTGCTGAAACTGGTTCAGACTTGGATGTTCTGAGTTCTCTGATCACATCATTATTAAGAGGATGTGCTGAAGAATCAAGGACCACAGTTGGGCAGCGGTTGAAGTTGGTCTGTGCTGATTGTCTTGGAGCCCTTGGTGCTGCTGACCCTGCTAAGGTAAAAGGCCTTTCATGTCAGCGTTTCAAAATTCAATGCTCTGATGATGACCTAATATTTGAGCTGATCCACAAGCATCTAGCTCGGGCATTTAGATCTGCACCTGATACTGTCATTCAAGACTCTGCTGCATTGGCTATACAGGAGTTGCTAAAGTTTGCTGGTTGTGAGGAGTCACTTGATGAGAATGCTTCAACGAAGATCAAGACTACCAATGGCGGTAATGGGATGAATAATAGGGGACAGAAATTATGGGATAGGTTTTCTAATTATGTGAAAGAGATAATAGCCCCATGCTTAACATCTAGGTTTCAGCTTCCTAATGTAGCTGACTCAACATCTGTTGGCCCTATTTACGACCCATCTATGTCATTTAGAAGATGGATTTTCTTTTGGATGAAAAAACTGATTGTGCATGCTACTGGATCTCGTGCTAGCATCTTCAATGCTTGTCGAGGTATTGTACGTCATGATATGCAAACAGCAATATATCTGCTTCCATACTTGGTTCTTAATGCTGTCTGTCATGGCACTCAGGAGGCACGCCACAGCATAACAGAGGAAATCTTATCTGTTCTTGATGCAGCTGCATCAGAGAACAGTGGAGCTTCAGTTCATGGATTCAGTGGTGGTCAAAGTGAAGTTTGTATTCAATCCGTGTTCACTCTTCTTGATAATCTTGGACAGTGGGTGGATGATGTTGAACAAGAACTTGCTCTTTCCCTTTCTCAATCATCTGTTTCTAAGCAACAAAAGTCAAAGGATCAAATTCCAATTTCCTTTACAGATCAGGACCAACTCCTTGTACAATGTAAATATGTTTCAGAGCTTCTATCTGTGATTCCAAAAGTGACTCTTGCTAGGGCTTCCTTTAGGTGTCAGGCTTATGCAAGGTCACTGATGTACTTTGAGTCTCATGTAAGGGAAAAATCTGGCGCTTTCAACCCTGCTGCTGAGAGGAGTGGCATCTTCATGGATGAAGATGTTTCACATCTTATGGAAATATACAGCTGTTTGGATGAGCCGGATGGACTATCTGGCTTGTCATGTTTAAGTAAATCTTTAAGGTTACAAGATCAGCTATTAATGAACAAAAAGGCTGGGAATTGGGCCGATGTTTTAACTTCTTGCGAACAAGCTTTGCAGATGGAACCGACCTCAGTTCAGAGGCATTCAGATGTCCTAAACTGTTTACTAAACATGTGCCACCTTCAGGCCATGGTTACTCATGTGGATGGCTTAGTTTCTAGGATTCCTCAGTACAAGAAAGCATGGTGCATGCAAGGTGTGCAGGCTGCCTGGAGGCTAGGAAGGTGGGATTTGATGGATGAGTACCTTAGTGGAGCTGAAGATGACAGTTTAGTTTGCAGTAGCTCAGAAAGTAATGCTTCATTTGATTTGAATGTTGCAAAGATTCTCCAAGCAATGATGAAGAGGGACCACTTCTCAGTTGCAGAGAAAATTGCTTTAACCAAGCAGTCACTGATTGCTCCCCTAGCTGCTGCAGGAATGGATTCTTACACACGGGCCTACCCATTTGTTGTAAAACTTCACTTTTTAAGGGAATTGGAGGACTTCCACTCTCTTTTGGGAGATGACTCTTTCTTAGAGAAATCGTTTCACTTAGATGATCCAGCTTTTTCTAAATTAGTGGACAACTGGGAGAATCGACTTAGAATTACACAATCATCACTCTGGGCTAGGGAGCCACTCTTGGCTTTCAGGAGATTGATTTTTGGTGCAAGTGGTCTTGGTGCACAAGTTGGCAATTGCTGGCTTCAATATTCAAAGCTATGCCGCTTATCTGGTCATTTCGAAACAGCCAACAGAGCAATTTTAGAAGCCCAGGCCTCTGGTGCACCCAACGTCCACATGGAAAAAGCAAAACTCCTCTGGAGCACCCGGCGGTCTGATGGCGCCATAGCAGTGCTGCAACAATCTCTCTTGAACATGCCTGTTGAGGTCTTAGGCGCTGCTGCAATTTCATCTATTACCAGCCTTTCCCTTGTACCACTTAATCCACCACCTGTTGTTTGTGAAAGTCAAGCTCTAAATGAGAACCGATACATTGCAAAGACCCTTCTTCTGTACTCAAGGTGGACTCATTACACTGGGCAGAAACAAAAGGAAGATGTAATAAGTCTTTATACCAGGGTGAGGGAACTGCAGCCTAAATGGGAGAAAGGATACTTCTATATGGCTAAGTATTGTGATGAAGTGCTTGGTGATGCCAGGAAACGCCAGGAGGAGAACTTTGAACTTGTCCCTAGACTAGTTCCTTCGGCAACTGTTGCTGTTGGCTCTTCAAACGTAAATAATGAGAGGCATTGGTGGTCTTATGTTCCTGATATTCTGTTATTCTATGCAAAAGGACTTCATAGGGGACACAAGAATTTATTTCGGGCACTTCCAAGGTTATTAACCCTCTGGTTTGACTTTGGAAGCATGTATCTAAGAAATGGTTCTTCAAAAAAGGATTTAAAGGTTGTGCATGGGAAGGTGGGTGGAGAACTTTTCGTCTCTCTCTCTCTCTCCCTCTCTCTGTATTCTGTTTTCAAGACACTTTTTATTTAACGAAACACAGACATTCTTTTTGTTCACTGCTTTTTGCATTTGTAGTAATTTCTGCATTGTCTTTTGTTTTAGTAGGTAATGAGTATTATGAGAGGCTGTTTGAAGGATTTACCGACATACCATTGGTTGACAGTGCTACCTCAATTGGTTTCAAGAATTTGCCATCAAAATGAAGAAATTGTTCGACTAGTCAAACTTATTATTACCTCTGTTCTCCGCCAGTATCCACAACAGGCACTATGGGTTATGGCTGCAGTTTCAAAATCCACTGTTCCATCAAGGCGCGAAGCAGCAGCTGAAATCATACAAGCTGCGCGTAAAGGTTTCAGCTCAGGAAATAATGAGAACAATTTGTTTGTTCAATTTGCTAGCCTAATTGATCATATGATCAAGTTATGCTTCCATGCTGGTCAGTCAAGAGCAAGAGCAATCAATCTCTCTACTGAATTTAGCGCTCTAAAGAGGATGATGCCCCTGGGAATTATAATGCCAATTCAACAGTCTCTTACCGTAAATCTGCCAGCATATGATGGGAATCTGGGGGATTCACTTATGTCGAATATATTTTCTGCCACAGATCTTCCTACTATAACAGGCATTGCCGATGAGGCTGAAATTTTATCTTCTCTTCAGCGACCTAAGAAAGTATGTTATTACTGACTTGCTCCCTTAATATCCCTGTATAGTTTTTCTGTGATTTTTAAGTAGACAGTTAATTTTGTTTACATGCATGGTGAAGTACAACATTTTTTTGGTTCCCACATATTTTTAATGAGTAAGCATCATAATTCGTAAGACTACATTACGATATTGTTACTGCTCATACCTAATAATTAGGAACATTCTTTACATACGTACATAATCATTGGAGGGTTGATCTCCAAATGCATGTATTTCAGATCATTCTACTGGGCAGTGATGGCCTTGAGCGCCCGTTTCTCTGCAAACCAAAGGATGACCTACGCAAAGATGCTCGCATGATGGAGTTCACAGCAATGATTAACCGACTGCTATCCAAATATCCTGAAAGTCGTAGAAGGAAGCTCTATATTCGTACGTTTGCAGTGATTCCTCTGACAGAGGACTGTGGCATGGTAGAGTGGGTACCCCACACTCGTGGGCTTCGACAAATTCTTCAAGACATATATATTACTTGTGGAAAGTTTGATAGGCAGAAGACAAATCCTCAAATTAAACGAATTTATGATCAATGCCAAGGTAAAATGCCAGAGGATGAGATGCTGAAGAACAAAATACTTCCAATGTTTCCCCCTGTTTTCCACAAATGGTTTTTGACAACATTTTCTGAGCCTGCCGCATGGT
Organism: Cicer bijugum; assembly: GCA_037974875.1. Lineage (NCBI taxonomy): Eukaryota > Viridiplantae > Streptophyta > Magnoliopsida > Fabales > Fabaceae > Cicer > Cicer bijugum. The sequence goes on from JBBPBT010000517.1 coordinate 952,467, forward strand.
TCAGGGCACGTGTTGCTTATGCTCAGACGACTGCTGTTTGGTCCATGGTTGGGCATATTGTGGGACTGGGTGACCGGCATGGTGAAAACATTCTTTTTGATTCTACCAGCGGTGATTGTGTTCATGTGGATTTCAGTTGCTTATTTGACAAAGGTTTGCAATTGGAGAAACCTGAGCTCGTTCCTTTCAGGCTGACACAGGTAAGAGAAGCTCATAATTAGATGATATAATGTTATTAAAAAAAAGGATAATATATGCTAATACCATATTTTATTTTATCTTTTCCTTTGAGGAGGCGTAGATATTGTTGTAAATATTTAATTTTAGATAAAGGGAGAAGAAGAAATATGAAAAAGTCTTCGGAATAATGATTATGGTTGATATGATTATGGCATTGACACAAAAGTCAAAGTACTAACTCTTATATTTATAATGGTCTCCTAATTATAATTAAATAGGAAACAAATCATGATAATATCATACATCTTATTTCTCCAAGCAACGAAGATCATGCACTTGCACAAGTTTTGGAAGCATGTAATATGGAAAATTTTCATCACTATTTATCAGTAAAGATTAAATTTATATACTTCATTCTGGCAACACTTTATCACACTTGATGCTAATTTTTTTTGTTCCCATGTGTACGAATGCTGACCTCTTGGTTCTCCATGATTCTGCAATAAAATCTACAGAACATGATTGATGGCTTAGGCATCACTGGATATGAGGGTATCTTCTTGAGGGTTTGTGAAATCACACTTTCTGTACTGAGGACACATAGGGAGACTCTCATGAGTGTGCTTGAAACTTTTATCCACGATCCTCTCGTGGAATGGACAAAAACTCACAAGTCCAGTGGCATAGAAGTTCAGAATCCACATGCACAGGTATGATAATAAGCTTTTGTTTACAAGAATGGCTCTAAATCAACTGCTTCTGAAAAGTGAATTTTAGTTCATTGCTTCATTGGGAATACAATGACAACTAAGCTTTTTTCCCTAAATGAGATCAATCAACTACATGGCTCAATTATTTCATTGGGAATAGTTTTTGTTAAATAATTGAGAAGTTTCAATGTTTGTGTTTAGATGGCCTATTTTCTTGGTTATGGTTTGCGAAAGACTAAAGCAGTTAAAATAATTGTTGTAATAATTTTTTTATGGAGTTTATTTTCAGCGAGCCATTAGTAATATCGAGGCAAGGTTAGAAGGAGTGGTTGTTGGTGTTGGAGCTGCACCGTCATTACCTCTAGCTGTAGAAGGTCAAGCTCGTAGGCTAATTGCTGAAGCAGTTTCTCACAAGAATCTAGGAAAGATGTATATATGGTGGATGCCTTGGTTTTGAAGATTTCGAGAAGATCTTCACATATTGATTCAGACAGTATGATGTCATTAGTTTAATTTTGATTCTCAGTGTAATTGCTGAATGTTGTTTATGTTTTTATCCATAGAAGAGATGTAGAGACACAAGCAGAAAACTGAGGAAGGAATGGATCAAGCTTATCTTATTTTGGTCAAACGGAGTCTTGGACTGTGGGACCATTGGAGCTGAATGCATAAAGTAAGCATTTAAGCAGAAATATTGTCCTAGTCATGGGGTTGGGCTAAGTGCCTGTTTGAAAAAAAAAATGGAGATTCGCGGTGATGACGCCTGTCCTTCAAACTCATAGTGAAATTGGCCTGGGATGCGAGACAATCAATACTGACCGTTGTGGATCCAAAGTCGCATCAAGCTGCGGCTGAATGAAACTGATGCTACATAGTTGCAACTGTTGTGCTCTGCTTCACAAGGATCCATCTTATGGAAGCATGTTTTAGAGATGAAAGTACAATGTATATTCTTTGTATATGAATCCTTGTTTGCGTTGGTCGTTGTGGCATGAGCAGTTCCAATTCAACATTGTGGCCCTGAAGTTTATTGATAGAATATGATTTGTATATAGGTGCATAAATTCCATTGCATACAATGTGATCAAATAAAATTTGCTCACGTCATGTCATATTTTTCCTCTTTGGGGCCACAAACGAAGAATAGTACTAAATAATATAACTTACGTGGAAATGCAAAAAAGAGCTAAATTCTGCAGTGCGAAACTTTGTTGTCAAGATTCAGTAAATAAAATATACCATACTTGGATGATTAAAGTTTCATGTCGTTAAACAATTAAGGTGTCATCCAAGAAAAAAATATATTCGATTTGTCAATGATAAGGAATTCTGTTTAGAATATATCTTATGGTGTCATCGTTAGATAGTGTTATTTATATATAAAGTTAATCCATCATCTTCACATCACTAAGAATTTTGGAAACTATAAATTAGTAACCTCCTTCCTACCTGTATGTTTTAACAATGTCCGACTCCGAATCAACCACTCCTCCAATTACCGCACCAGTTCAACGGGAAGTGAACATTCCTGCGGGTATGATTTTTATAACATTTCAATTTCTTTATCATTCTTATACAAATCTCATTTCACGTGCCATTTGTAGTAAAAACGGGAAGTGTGTGAATTTTTTTACACTGTTATTAAATATAATTTAAATCATAAAAAATATATTTGTTTGATCAAAAACAAATCAAATAACAAGTTATATATATATATATAAATATTTGTTTGATTATAAATAAAAATTATTTAAATATCATACGATCACTTAAAAAATTCGTATGAGTTTTTTTTCTAATCATGACAATCAATATATGATTATATGATTAAGATTTAGTTCTCTCACCATTTCATTTAAAATTTATCTCATTTGATATTTTTCATGTATATATATATATATATAAATTTTTATCCTTATTTAATAATACTATTATATAAAAAAAAAAATTAATAACGTGTATACCTTTCAACTTTGGCTCTTGATTACAGTTCCCAAAACTGATCATGGTATCATAAGTTTAATGTCATCTTATATCTTTTGAGCCCTAGTATTTGGTTTAGTTTATTATATTTCGTTATCTTACGTCATCCTCCATTTTATTCAAGTTGATAAAAATAGATAGTTGATTACGTAGATTTTGATAAAATTATACTAATGAATAATGACTAATAGGTATGGTTAGTTTATTCACATGTACTAACATCTTTATTTTTTTTATTTTTTTTAATTGTACTGATAACATCTTTGTTAAAAATGTGCAGCTAGACAACTTGGGGAAGAACCAAGGCATACTGAATCTCAAGAACGTTTTCCACGAGGATCGGACAATATGTATTTTTATGTACTTTAAGATTTAACATTAAGAAGAAACTAAGTTTAGAGATTAAATTAAAAATTTATGTTCAATTCCACGTTCACAATTGTATAATAATTTTTTTACCATTTTATCTAGAATATATATATATATAGATTATGATATATGAAGTGTGTGCACAGGAGCATATAAAAAGCGTATTTGTACGGCAGCAGCAACATGGGAGTGGAAAACAGCTTCATCGTACGATAAAACTCATCCTGATTAGATATGTACTCCCTTAACTATGGATAAAGACACAACTCTTCATATTGCTGTCAGAATGGACCAAATTAAATTTGTCAAAAATTTGGTCCAACGTATAAGCAAAAAAGACATGGAAACTCGTAGGGTTGATGGAAATAATGCCCTTTGTTTACCTGCAATTTCAGGGAATGTGAAAATTGTTGAAATTTTGTGTCATAAGAATCCAGAGTTGGTATGCATTAAAGGGCACAAAGATAATTTTCCAATTCAATTGGCATCATCAGCTGGACAACATCGTATGGTGAAATTTTTGCTTGATAGGACTCTACAAGACAATCACATTAACAATTTGTCATTTGAAGATATAGTTAAACTATTTTTCTTAACCCTTACCAACAACTTTTATAGTAAGTGAGATTCTCATTGCTTTTTGTTTAGCTATTTTAGTTCAATTTGTTACGATTTATTTTTAGAAATAATTACTTTTTTAACAAAACAATATTTTTTAAGATTTTTCATCTATTTGTTATAACTTTTAAAAATAAAAATAATCTAAAATTGTTTTCAGTAGTTTTTCATAATTTTTTTTTATAACTGGTTTCTCTCACTAGTTTAAACATAATAATCTGAAACATTAATTTTAAGAGTTGATTCAATTTAAAATTAAAATCCAGTTTAATTAATTAGCATGTGATTTATAAGTAAATTCTAACTACACTAGTAATTACAATTTATTTTTCACATATTTTCTTTGTTCAACTTGGATTTCATAATATTACAATAAATTATTTATATTTTTCAATGTATTTTTTTTTGTCAACACAACTGAGGCAAAGAGTTTGTTGGATTTAAATCCAAAACTCACTTGCATAGAAAATGAAGATGAGATAAATGCCTTACAATTGCTTGCTCAATCATGTTAGTTCTCTCTCACCTTAATTACACTTTTGTGGACTTCAATTTGTTTTCTTTTATATATATATATATATATATATATTTTTTTTTTTGTCCTTTCAATATTTTTGCATCACAATAATTTTTTTAACAAGCCAAAAATAATACATTATATAACATTACTCTACGCACAAAAATAAACACACACAAAAATGTTACAAAAGCATTTCCTCAATCATCAACATACCCCCAACACCCACAAAAACCCACTACAATTATGTCATAATAGCCACACTCAATGTCAAGTATATTGAAAGTACCGATTATATCCTTAGCTAAAACCTTTTATACATGCATTTTAAGTCAACTCATAATAAAAGTTTGAAAATTTCAATCATAAGATCTACATTTAAAGTATGTTGGTTGAAAATGACTTAGGTTTTTTTTATTTCTACATTGCCTAAATTGTCAATAATCAAACTATGTTAATTTTTTCTCAGTTCACACATTTACGGAAAAAAATCATTAAATTAATATGATATCACATTGTTAGAAAACATACTAAATAATCCCCATCAATTGAAAATACTATAATAAACTGACCTAAATCAATATCAATAAAAAAATAAACGATTAAATGTTTCAATTTGACCATAATCTACTCCACTCTTTTGTGATTCGTTTGAAATAATTATCTCATGAAATAAATTACCATTTGTATATAATTTATTCTAAAACAAACTCCAAGTAAATAAATAGTTGACATATTTCAGATGACAGACCAAATTATTAATAATTAGATTATTGAATTAATAATTATAATATATATTGATCAAAATGATTACCAACTCATTTAAATATTTACAATCAATACAGCCACTCACAAGTATGCTTCTGGTTATAGAGAACTTTTAAATTTGTTGTTTATGAGGATAGAAGAAGAAGAAGATCAATTAGTACAATGTATACAAACTCGAAAAGCAATGTTTAAGGCAGCAAAATCAGGAAACACCATAATTTTAGAGTTAATCTTCAACTATAATCCAAATCTATTCATGGAAATAGATAACGAAGGACATAACATACTTCACATTGCTATCTCATATAGAAAAGGAAATGTATACCATCTAATATTTGAGAAGGGTTCATATAAGAATGTTTTGATGCAACATATTGATAATGAGGGAAACAATGTTCTTCACTTGGCTGGAAAGTTTGCATTGGAAGAAAGATTTGGATCCCCCACACATCAATCTCTTATTTGCAGTGAAGAACTATGGTTTAAGGTACATTATATCTTCTTTATGTCAACATTTCTCTATATATGATTTCTCTTTTTATTAAGTGAAATTGTTTTATGTGGACACATTTTTAAAGTAGTATATCATACTTAAATTAACAAAAGCTATTAATAGATTCCTCTCAATTTAATGAAAACTTTTATTTGGAAAGAGAGGGTAAAAGACTCATAAAATAATAGTATAATATTATTTTATAAATTTAATTCATATACGTAAGGTTAATATAAAAAAATTACAATTAATGATAACTTGTAAAAAGAATTTGAATTTAATCATAATAATTTTAAAGTTACACATATAATTGATTTTTTTTTATAAATAAAAAGATATTAAAATACAATTTATTAATTTGAAGACATGCCAACGTTTAAATGTAAACGTAATTTTGTCTTTATTATATGAATATTAATTATGTACAGGAAGTGGGGCAGATAGTTCCTCATGCATTCAAAAACATGAAAAATAATAAAGGTGAAACCCCAATAGATTTATTTTATAGAGAACACAAAAGATCATCTGAAAAAGCAATAGAAGAAGTGAATGGAATAGCAAATACTTTTATAGTAGTTGCAACTCTACTTATCACACTAGGAATAACTCGAGCACTAACAATTCGTACAAATAATATTAGTTCAAAGTCACTATTATTTTGTGATCAAAACATATGGTACATGATATTTCTTTTATCAATTGGAATTGGAGTGAGTTTTTGTGCATCATCACTACTTCAATTTACATCGGTTATACTACCTTCAACTTGGAGATCAAAAGGAGATTATGTCTATTCGAGGATAATAAAGATGTCATTTGGTTATTTATTTCTTTATGCCTCAGTTGTATTCATGGGTTTGTTTTCAACTATGTCTGGGGCTATTTTGGTCTATAACTTCCTTCCAGCTTGGGTCTTTGTGTTTATTATTCCACTTATTATCATTTGAGTAATCTTCTTTGTTTAATTTTCATATAAAGCTTTGTATGTCTCTGGAAGATTGGTATTAGAGTTTTGCCAAGAACGTCTAGACATCATTCTCTTTAGAGAACACCGCCCTCTTAATTACTTGGAATAAATTAATATATATATATATATATATATATATATATTTGTGTGTGTGTCATGTAAAATAAAATTTATTTTTTGTTATTTTTAAGTGATGATATGTAAAATATATAAATCTGTAATTTTTTTTGTTTGTTGATTTATTTAAATAATAAGTGATTTTTATATGATTTTGTGGTTTGAATATGATATGATATTGTATTTTTTTGTTTTGTTGATATTATTTGTTTTTTTGTTTTGTTTTGGTGTGGTACTTTTAAAATCATATGTAGTTACCACAATTATTAATATCATTACATGACTATTAATTTCAAACAAAACAGATATCACATATAGTTGAATATGTAGTTGATAAAATGATTTGTATCACGTGAAATTTCAATATAAAGTTATTGATTTTGTTTTTGTTTTGTTTTTTATTATACGTGGAAATATTTTATACAACATAAATTTTGGTTGACTTTAATCAATTTACTATTTTTTTTAATGATATATTGTTTTATCATTAATGAAATACTCTCTCCAATTTCGAATATAAGTAAAAAAAAATTAATTTTGTATGATCTACAATATAAACAATTTTGAACAATATTTATTATATTAAATCTTTCATGATACCCTTAATTTAATTTAAAATTTTCTATTTTAATTTTCAATATCATAATTAATACATTTATGTTTATAAAGTATTCAAAAAATAATTTTAAAAGTTAATTTACTTATTTTTTAATACCAACAAAAATTAGTTCACTCCTTAATATTGTATATAGACATCCGTACTACGAGGCAGGAGAATATTTGTCTTCCCACCCCTGAATCCGACTAATTAGAGAAAATTAACATCTGCTCTTGTTTTTAGCCAAATGTGAAATTTAGATCCGATTTTATTTGCAACGGTTTCAAATTTTCCTACTCACATATGCATCCATTCATATATATATATATATATATATATATATATATATTATAAATTTAACAATTATATTTATTATAATTAATATAATAAAATAATTCTTATTAGATAATAATAAAATTAAAAAAAAAATTATAGTGATGAAATTATAATTTTTAATATTTAAAAAATATTAAGTATATTCAATATGTGTATATATATAAAATTTAAAATAATAATAATATTACTAATGGAGCAATTTAGATGCCAGTGAATATCAACACACCCACTCTCGTCTCTACCTTCGAATTTTAATTATGAGAAAATTCGTATATGCATCTGCATCCAATCAAAGTGGATTTTCTTCGTCCAAATCAATACGGTTTCAATTAGATACTTGCATATGCGAGTTATGTTATCTCTAATTGTATTTTTTTCTTCCTTAAATATAGAATTGGAGGAAGTATAAATTTTATGTTAAAAAAGATATTGTTATCTTTTGATTTGCATTTTTGCATTTATGGATTTCTTGGTCGATTTCCCATTAACTAGAGCAACTTCATTTTCTTTTATGTATCTTATTAATTGACAGTGACCAAATGATATGCGTAATATTAATTAGAAAGTATATTTAAATATACATTAATACTATTTTATCAAAAATTTAACAACCAGAAGACAATAGCGAAAAAGATAAAAGTAACACTCATAATAAAGAGAATATCAAATGAGCCAAATGGTCTACATATAAACCTACATATAAATTAAATAACCCTGTATAATTACAATCAATTGATTAAGTATATGTATATCTATCACTTTGAAATGCATTAATTAATTTCGGAATTAGTAATTATGATATTTTTAAATTGAGTTAAGGCTCAAATTATTATAATTTAAATCATGGATAGAACAATTCTCACTTATATTTTACTTACTTGACGATTAACTTTATATTGTCATATTTTTTTACGGTAAAAACTGAAAAAATATTCTAGAAAAAAAAAACTAAAAATTAACTCATATAAATATTTACAATCAATGTTAGCTTTTGAAAAAAAATTTCCTCGTTACAAAGATAAGTTTCTACAATATAAAAAAACATAAAAAATAATGTTTGATGCAACCCAAGTAGGAAACACCTTAATTTTGAAATATATTTTCAATTACAATCTAAATATGTTTGTGGAAGTAAATAATGAAGGGCAAAACATACTTCACAAAGCTATTTTAACTAGACAAGAAAGAGTGTACGATCTAATATTGAGTATGAGTTCAAACAAGAATGTTTTAGTGCAAATTATTGATCACGAAGGAAACAATGTTCTTCACTTGGCTGGAAAGCTAATTGCATATGAATGAAGATTAGGATCACCACAATTACTTTAAGATCTTATTTGCAAAGAAGAGTAATGGTTCAAGGTACATCATTAATGACCATCTATTTCGATATTTGTGCAAATATATAAATTTTAATTTAATCAAACTATTTTATTTGTATGGGTTTTAATAACATATTATTTTTTTTTTATTAATGTCATAAAAGTTAGTATGTGTAATTGACAAATGATCTGATAGATGAATTGACGTTTAAGACAACTAAATCAAACCATAAAATAAGATAAATGATTTAATCGGAATAAGAAAAATAAGATAAGAGACAAACTTGAAGATTTTTCTTCCCCAAAATGATGTAGTAGGGTTTGAGCTAATGTCTCATTTCTAAGAAGAAACCACCCCTCTGTCGACATAGTCAACATCAATAATGCAAAACTCATTAGAGCTGTCAAATTTAAGTAGGTCCACATTGTCAACTTGATTAACTCGTATTTTAGATTGGAGTCCTTAATTACATGTTTTGAAACAATTGAGCTATTTTAGTTTAACATGATTGATCTGTTGGACCATAATTTGCCACATTTTATTCAAAATTTTAGTAATTTACTTGTTAAAAACTAAACCTTAAACACATTTGATGTGATGTGTTTAAGATTCTATTGGACCACTTAATAAGTGGTCTAATAAAATGGATGAGTGCAATCCAACTTATTTTTAATTTGGTCTGATTTGACAATTCTAAAATTTATGACGCTGATTAAGTTGGTACAAGAGTGATGCACAGAGAAAAAAAAAACTTAAAATTATAAAAATATGAAATGAGTGGGAAAATGGATTATCTCTCAATCCAATGGAGTGCATGATCATCATTGGTGATCACTAGGGAGCATCACAAGTTCCTCTTACCATTGACGATCATTGCTATACCTAACACTTTGAAGTAAAAATCATATATATGTTAACTTCCATATAAGTTGTCTTTCACGATGTTAATTTCTAACAAAAATTTTCTTTAGTTTGACATTTGTTACATAAATTCTAATATATCCAATACTTACTAGTATACAGGTTTTTGGAGAAGATAATTTATATTTATTGTTTTTTTTAGCTAAGGCATGAAGTACATCATTCTAACTATTGACACCACAAATCTAAACTAAAAAACTACATACTGTATATATTTATTGCTGTCTTATATTTAATAATTTATTTTTAATTACTTACAGAAAGTGGAGAAGATTATCCCTCAAATATCAAAAACAAAGAAAAATAAAGGTAATATGATTTCAGAAGAAATATTTTATAGAAAACTCAAAAGTTCATTTGAAAAAGTTGTAATTGAAGTGAATAAAACAACATATATATTTTTAGTTGTGATAGCATTTATAATGACAATAGGGATAAGAGTGGCTTATCAATTCGAAATAATAAAATTAGTGAAAATACTCATTTTCTTAATTAAAAAAAATGGTTCAAAGTATTTATTTTAGCAATCGGATGTGGAGTGAGCTTGTGTGCAACATCTATGCTTCTCCAAAACTCAATTGTGCTTCCATCAACATGGACAAGAAAACATGGTTATGTCACAACTAGGTTATCTATGATGACACTTGGATATTTGTCCCTATATTCCGCTTTTCCTAATATTTTTATGCTTTCTATATTTTCGGGTGCCATTTTGATATATAGTTTTTTTCTCACTTGGGTCTTTTATGCTATTGATGTATTTACTGCTATTCCATTTGTCTTGTATATTATTCTTTTCTATTATCCTAAACTAGCATCCTACCAGAAGGTGCTGCTACAATTATGTCAAAATGATGATACAATGTGAGAGTGGTCCTTTTTAATTACTTGTGTTGGATTTTTCAAATTAGACAATCTTGTACTTTGTGAGAAAATTGTGATAAACTTATAATAATAATAATTGTCTTATATATTTTGTAATTATTACCTCTTTTGACTATTTCATTTGAATGTTCCTCAATTGATCCATTAAAAAAAAAATTAAATATGAGTTATGAATAAAGAGAAATGATAACGGTACGTATTGATGATTCAAATGTTGAAATTTTATTTTAAAATTTATGTTTTTCAATTCTTTAAAAATTCAAATATTTTTTTTTAATAAAACATTTTTATTTTTAGTATCTTCAATATATGCTTTTATGAGACATGTTAACATGACTCAATTAAATTATGCGTTGACATTCTCCTAAATTTTGAATAATATGCACAAAATTTTAAATTTAAATTTTATTGTCTCTATCTCTATATAAAAGGTATATTAAGAGTTGTAAGATGAGATAGATTAATAAGAATTAAAGTGGATGAAATGACCAACCTTTATAATATTAAGATCAAAGTTAAGTCTTGTTGTTGTGAGAAAATTGGTGCTCCGTAGATTAATAAGGTTTTGTTTGATTGATTTGTTGTTTAGTTCATTAAGAAAATATCTCTTAAATCCTCTCTTGACTCAACATAAATATAGACTAATTTGTATCTATCTTGAGAAAAAGACTATCTTTTTAAGTTGTAAGTTTTTAGAATACTCTAGATAGTGTCTAACGTTGAAACTTGAACTAATATCTAAAGTTGTATGAAAAATAAAGTAAAAACAATACAGATAAGAAAAAATTTGATTAATTGATTGTGTGTGTTGAAAATAATCTTTATAATTAATATTTATAGACTTAGAATAATTAAGAAATCTATATCACTATATTTGTCACATTCTAAACTCACATATTATATATCATATGAAGATCATGAGTAACAATACCCATTGAAGACAACAATGTACTTTTGAGGTTGAATGTTTCATCAACTACCCATATTATTTGTATGTCTATTATTATTGAGTGAGTAACTATCCATAACTTTTTTTACTTTTAAAGTGACCTTGTAATAGTTTTTATCATTCTTTCTCTCTTGATAACTACTTTCCACTTCATGTCACACATGTAAGAAAATAGTTGTATCACATTTTGATTTGATCAATTATTTGTTATAGTCTCTTGGAGGCTCATATTGAAGTAATTAATTTTAAAGTTTATCTATTTTATATATTTAAAACAGACTTTACTGACATCTCAGACTATTTCTCCACATATGCAAACATTTTTCACCTCATCAAAAAAATTGACGTGTACATTTTCATAGAGTTTCTACTCAATTTCTAAATAGTTTTTTCACAAATTATACACATCATTCACTATTTTATATTATCTCTCATATTTAAATATTATTTCACAACGTCTACTTAAAATTTCTATATTAATTTCACATTATTATTTCATAACATTTGCATAATATTTTTCACATTAATTCTATATTATTACTCAATACATTTTTTTCGTCATTAATCAACTTTACATTTTTGCCTCTAACTGCCATCTACTTATACATTTTTTTTTTGTTTGGATTAATCTAACTTCACATTTTTTCCTTTTACAAATATATGTGAGCGAAAAATTGTAAAGAGAGAGAATAAGTTTTTACGATCCGACTTTGAAGGTATGAGGGAATGCTTTATTAATAGCGCTTTCAGCTAACATGATTGTGAAAATGATTGATTTATGTCTTTTCTTATATTATTATCATAGACCTAAAAACATCTATCAATTTCAACACCGGGTTTAGTAGATTTCTTTAAATTTAACAATTTTTTTTTTTACTGGTATTGGACCAAAGAAAATTGTTGGCACCGCCTAAACTTTTATAGCACCTTTAAGAATTTCGTTTAAGTTTCTCTATTAAGGTAGTTATATTTGAAGTGTCTTATATATTAAATGAGAATAATTTTTTATAGATATTTAAACTCGAATTTAATATATTATAAGAGTCTGGTTTGTTGAGTATATAATGCTTATAACTTAAAAGGTTGTCTTGGTTTATGTACTGACAATAGGGTTTTAAGTCTAATAAAATAGAGTTGGTGCTCTTTATCTGTTAGTTAGTTTGTGATGAAATATCTCCTAATTAATATCAATTAACATTTGAAATTTTTACTACATGACAATTAAATTATATGAGAAATTTAATTATATTCATCTATCTTTCTAAATATGTAGAATTCTATCAAGTTATAAATGATTGTGATTTAGATATGAATGATTGTGCAAAGAAAATAGATTTTTCTCTTTCTATTCTCTTTGGATTAATA
>JBBPBT010000517.1:969563-980660 GCA_037974875.1 Cicer bijugum
ATTAGTTTGTACAATTTTTTTAAAAAAAAAAATTACTAGTTGATGCAAATGTCGACTTTGATTTTGTTATTACGCGAAACAAAAACAAATAATGATGACAGTTAAATTTTTCTTAAAGTCACATAAACAACTTTTCAATGTGATAAAAAGATCATTTAATTTTTCTTAAAATAAAATTAATAATTGAATATTTAAATAGATCATTTTAAAAAAAAAAAAAAAAGACAGAACGTTTGGTTTCTTGATTTGGAACAAGATGGAGGATAGGACTGAAAACACAAGTTGGATTAAAAAAAGAAGGAACGAAAAAAGATTTGTTAATGTACTATTGGTGTTTTATAATTCTTGCATTTTTAACATCAGTTGCATAAACTAGTACTTATTCATTGCCCAACAACTTAATGTGTAAATTTGGTTTCTTTTGATTTTTTTTATTTTTAATAATGCTAACAAGACACTCTTTTATATCTGATAAATTAAGTGCACATGAAATGTGTAGGGGCATATAAAAGAAGCATTTGTATGGCAGTTGCATCAGGGAATTGGGACGTTGCTTCATCGTTGGATAAAAGTCACCCTAATTGGACATATGCTTCCTTGACTGCAAAGGACGACACAGCACTCCACATTGCAGTGGCATTGGGAAACACTACATTTGTGGCTATGTTAGTAAAACGTACTACAAACATATAACATTTGGAAATTCTCAACACAGATGGAAATACTGCATTTTGTATGGCTGCCATTTCAGGGAACATTAAAATTGCTAATATTTTATTTGGCAAGAACCCAGTATTGTTGTGGATTAGAGGCCAAGATAAGATATTTCCAATTCAGTTGGCATCCTTAGCTGGACACGTTCATATGGTTAAATTTTTATTTGATAAAACTCGAGAAGAGATGCTCATTAGTCTACCCTTTGAAGATATAGTCAAGCTATTTTTCTTTACCTTTACATGCAGCATTTATAGTAAGTCCTTTGATAAAAAGTGTATTTCGTCTAATATTGCACAAGGGTGCATACAAAAGCATGTTAGCTCTACATATTGATAGTAAAGGAAATAATGTTCTACACTTAGCTGGAAAGTTAGCAGCTGAAGGAAGAATGGGATCACCAATTACTCAAATTCTTATTCAGAGTGAAGAACTATGGTTTCAGGTGCATTGCATAATTCAGCATCTTTGATATACAATTATAACTTTCATCTTCCTAATTTAATGTCTATTTGTTTTTTACCCTGCAGGAAGTGGAGAAGATAGTTCCTCCTATATATAAAACCATGAAGAATGAAGAGTCTATGACCCCAAAAGAAGTATTTTATAAGGAACACAAAGAACTGTCTGAAAAAGCTATAATTGAAATAAATGGAATTGCAAATAACTATTTAGTTGTTGCAGCTCTTCTGGTCACGCTAGCGATTAGTGGAGTTGTCGCAATTGGTACAAACAATACTAGTGGAAAACATCCCCTTTTTAAGGAAAAGATATGGAACATGATATATATTCTATCAATTGCAATTGGAGTGAGCTTATGTGTAGTATCTATGCAGTGCTTCAACTCAGTTATAGTGCCTTCAAGCTGGAGTCCAAACGTAACTTATGTCAACTCCAGGCTAGCAAGGATGACATTTGGGTATTTTTTTCTTTATGCATCTATAGGAACCATCGGTACTGTTTGCAACATATCTGGTCTTATTTTGATCTACAGCTTCGTTCCCAACTGGATCTTTTATGTTATTGTTGCATGTTGCGGCTTTTCAGTTGCAATGTTTTATGTATTTCTTTATCGTACTTTGTACGTCTCTGTGCGCTTGACACTGTCCCTTTGTCGGCAATATGGAGCCACACTATTGACGAAATTTGGGTATCCAATTAGTTGGGAGCCTTTTTTCTTGGATTAGTCGATTAGATGATGGTCTTGGAGGACGTGTTCTAAATTTAATTTTTTTCCCTAAGAGTGATATATATGTAAAATAACTATCTCAATATAATCTTGAATATATTCTTTCCTATGACTGAAACTTCTGTTGTTCAAGGTTGAACTGTTACGAACCATTGGTTATTAAATATATAATTCTAATAATATGAGTTATCATTATTAAGTATTAACATTCCTATATTTTTATGATATCCCTTAAGTCTACTTTATATTATTAACAAACGTTCTTACTTATTTGACATTTCCTTGGATAAGCAATATTTGATACTACATGTTGAAGAACAGCAGCATAGTAATTTCACTATCGCTACCAACACCCCCTTAAATTAGAAAATTTGACCTTGTACCCCAAATTAGCCCTGTACTCCCAAATAATTTTCAAAATGCCAAAAATACCCTCAACTTTTTTTGACTATTTTACATAATAAGAAGTTAAATTTTTTTTTCACCCTAACTTCCGGAAAACTTGAAAAAAAAAGTTTTCCGGTACAGAAGAGAAAACTTGTGTACTGGAAATCTTCAGACCTAAGTTTTTCGGAAAACTTCATCCACAAGGTTTACGCTACAGAAGAATTAAATTTAAAAAAATTGTTCTGTACCGGAAAACTTCCCACCCAAGTTTTCCGGTACAGAACAATTTTTTTAAATTTAATTCTTCTGAAAAACTTTTTTTTCAAGTTTTCGGGATACTTCTTCTGTACCGGAAAACTTCTAACCAAGTTTTCCGGAAGTTTTTTAAAAAAACTTACTTTTTTGGTTCCGGAAATGTGAGTAGTGAATGACAATTTTTTAACGTTTTATTATATATAAGATGGCAAAAATGTCATTTCATTCATAAAATGGGGGTATATGTATAATTGGGAGGGTATGGGGTAAAATTTTCCTTAAATTACTACCCACACCCCTCAAATATTAAAAAAAATTAAAATGCCCAAATTACCCTTTTCTTTATTTCATCTTCTTCATAACTCATCTTCTTCATAATCCATCTTTTTTATTTCATCTTCTTCATAACTCATCTTCTTCCTCTTCATTCTACATTCAACACATTGTTCATCTTCTTCATAACTCATTTTCAATATTTTATTTAACATGTACGTGAACTTCAATTTACGTAGGTATACGTGAATTGAGTTCACGTATGTTTACGTGATTTGAAATCTAGTAAACGTACGTGAACTCAGTTCATGTAACGTTACGTAAATTGAAGTTCACGTATATGACTTATTTTTCAACATTCATTGATTACGCAATCTGAGTTCATGTACATGACTTATTTTTCAAAATTTATTGATTATGTAATCTGAGTTCACGTAAGTGTACGTGAATTCAATTTACTTATATTTTGAGGGTTAACTTTTAAAACTCCGTTGATTACGCAATCTGAGTTCAAATATGTGTACTTGAATTCAAATTGCGTAGTTTCTAAAATTTTTTATTTTTTTTAAACGTAAAATTTCCAGATTTAGAAAAAAAAAAATACACGAGTTATGGTGATTTTTAATGTAAATTATGAGGTGTGATGAAAGTTGATAAATGTGAGTTATGAGATAATAAATTTGTAACATTGATGAAAGGATATTTTAGATATTTTATTTATTTTTTTAATTTTGAGGGGTGTGAGTAGCAATTTGAGGGGTGTTGTTAGCATTATTGTAGTAATTTAAGTCAATAAATACTAGTAGCATAGCATTAGCAATAACATGGAAAAACATGTTGGTCATATCATTTAAGTTTCAAGTTTATCTTCATCATCATCATACATGTAGTAGCAGAGTTCTATTCATTCAATTAAATCATGGATTCCTCAATTCACATAACCAATTTTTCACAGCATTACCTTTAGCAACAAAACAGCCAATGTTCTTTCTATCAATCCTGAGTGGACTTTTCATCTTCATCATCATCTCTTTAACCAACAGTTTGACTGGTGATTCACCTCTCACATTGCTATGCTTTCCTAACCCACAAACCACGGTGACTTCTGCAGGAATCTCACCATTCAACAACCTCTTTTGCATCTCTTCCAACCAAAGTAACATAACCAAATAAGCTGAACCCAAGTGAAATCCATGCAAATCCAACTTCACCTCTTTAGAATCCCACACCATTACCTCCTCCAAAATCACCGAACACGAAACCAACTCCTTAACTGTTGTTTCAGAAGTTTAAAAAACCAGTAGCAACAACCGTCTTTTTGATTGGTACCGCAGTGGCTCTTTGGTTGGGTATTGGAGCAACATTACCTATTGAGAAATCCCTAGCTTTAGGTATTTTTTAATTTTTAAATTTAATAGATTCCATTTTTAAATAAATAACATGTGTATTGTGTATATAGGGATTAGTCACTTTGAAATGACTAATCTTGGATACATATATTTCATTTTAGACCTATTCTAAATATATAGATTTGTGCTAAAGATTCAAATTGCATATTTTAAGCTTTCATTTTATAAAAATGAAAGATGAAAAAAATTCAATCGATTTCAAATTTATGCAAAATGCTTTTCTATTTGTAAAAGGTTTAATATATTTTTTACATCTTCTACACGAAAATGTTCAATTTTCATAAGTTCTTCTTGACTCTTATTCAAAAGTTCTAATAATGTATGTATATTGGACTTTTTGAGACAATTATAGATTCTGGGAGGCAACTCTAATTGGTCAATAAAAATGGATTTCAATGCAATTTCTTTTTTATTTTTCCTTAGTTTATCCTTAACGAATCGATCATGAAAAGTAAAAAGAGGTAAAGTAACTTTGTCTTGATTGTTTTCTAAATTCAATTTATCTTCTTCTGCATGTAAAAAAGGAATAAATAAATCAATTAAATTCTGGGAGGCTTCAAAGAGTGCTTCCTTAGGAGTTAAATTTCCATTTGTCCATATTTCGAGAAAGAGTATCTCTTGTTTTTCATTCCCATTCCCATAAGAATGAATACTATGATTTGCATTTCGAATAGGCATGAATACAACATCTATCGTATAACTTTCATCTTGAATGTTGTTTAGTGTTTTTATACGATATCCCCGATTCCTCTCAAGTTTTAATTCCATAAATTAATAGGTTCTGTTAGGTTAGCTAGATGTTGTGTATTATCAACGATTTCTACAAAAGGCGGTAAAATGATATCTTGAGCCGTTACATATCCAGGACCTTTGAAACAAATAGACACGTCCCGAGTTCCATACAGATTACTTCCCAATACAATTTCTTTCAAATTCATTAAAATTTCATGTATTGATTCTTGAATACCTACTATGGTAGAATATTCATGTGGTATTTTCTCAGATTTTGCACGTGTGATACATGTTCCCTCTATTTCTCCGAGCAAAATTCTTCGCATTGCAATGCCTATTGTATCTGCTTGACCTTTCATAAGTGGAGACAGAATAAAGCGTCCATAATAAAGACGCTTATTGTCTACCCTTGATTCAACACACTTTCACTGTAGTGTCCGAGTAGATACTTTTTCTTTTTCTCGAATCATAGTAATATATTTTTATCAAACTCTTAAATTAATTGTTTATTTCTCTTGAAATGTCTTTCTTTAATATTTATTTTCAGTTTTACACACGTCTTTTTTTAGGAGCCCTGCATCCATTATGTGGCATAGGGGTTACATCCCGTATAAACCGTAATAGTATACCACTTCTACGAATAGCTCTTAATGTCGCATCTCTTCCGAGACCGGGGCCTTTTATTATGACTTCTGCTCGTTGCATGCCTTGATCGACTACTGTTCGAATAGCATTTGCTGTTGGATCTTTTGTTGGGGGTATGCTGCAAATTATGAACAAGAAGATGATGAATTCGATGATGATGAAAGTTGCACAAATAAATTCCAAAGCGTGTGTATCACACTAAGCTTTAGGTTCGATTCGCCCCCACCAATCTATATATATTGGATGCAAATGGGTTAACCGACGAATCCCCTTCATGATACTTTGGAATCCTTGAAGTGAATTGCACATTCACATCAAGCATATCAATCAACGATGTTTTACAGAATAAAGTTTCTTCGTTTACTCTCGTGCACTAGAGAAAAGAAGAAATGACTCAGAAATATTTTTGACTTATGTATCATGAATTTGTGTTGTTTTGTCTTGTGTTTCCTTCTGTTATTTCTGCCTCTAAAATATCTCTATTTATAGAGATACTCATACCAATTGGTGAAAGAAAACAACTCTTCAACTCATACTAATTGGTGAAAGAAAACTCTTGTGAAAGATTGCAACTTTTGATAACTTAATAAATGCATTGGGTTGAATTAAACCCAATCATTGCGACCACTTGACCAAGTGATAATTCAATTATTTAATTTTGCTACATTAATATAGCTATTAGAAAAATCCAAATATATTTTAGAAATTTTCCTAACATTTGCTGCTGCAGTTTGAGCAGCAAATGGGGTCCCCCTTCATGTACCCTTAAATCCACACAAACTGGCAGAGGACCAAGAAATCACCCGACCCCGTACATCGGTAACAGTAACAATGGTATTGTTGAAACTAGCTTGAACATAAATAACTCCCTTTGGTATTTTATGAGTTTGCTTACGCGAACCAATACGTGCATTTTTACGTGAACCGATTTTTGATATAGATTTTGCCATTTTTGATTATTTAAAAAAATTTAAGTCTGAAATATATGGATATATCCATTTCCTGTCAAAAACAGATTCTTTACTATTTTCTAACTAGATTTTCTATATTAATTGTATTCTATAATTCAATTAATATAGATATAGAATTATAGAAATATCAAGCAATAAACAATAATATTTTTTATAATACTTATAACTATAGAATAGATTCGAATTATAGAATTTAAATTATTTTAATAAAGTTGAATATTTATTAGATTTTTTATTTGAATATCCGTTTTTTTGTGCATTAGGTACTTTATTTTTAATAGAAAGCCCTTTTTTGTTAAAACATTATCCTTGTCTTTGTTTATGTTTTGGATTGGAACAAATTACTATAACAGAACAGTGGACGGCAGTAAGCCGAGACGGACGGACGGCGGCGCGTGTGTGGTGGTCCATTTGCTTGTGTTCTCCCTCCTTCACAAAATTGGGGTGCCCCTTGGAGCCATCCCAAGTCTATTACCTACACCTTATAAATCCTACTAGTGAGTGTTTTTCCTCCTATGTGGGACTTCTCGATTTTTTCCAATTCACAACACTAGCTCTCATTAAATACCATCAATTAATTCCATTGAATTTTTTCATCATTTCCAACGTTAACCACCATAGCCTCCTCTCCTTCCAAGCTTCCATTCAACTCTTCAATCGACAACACCAATTCATTCATATCCATATCCACCACCTTCCTCATTATCGTCGCACAGGAATTCGACACCGAATTGTATGTTCTAATAGAGAATGGAACATCGGAATCCCACATCCTTCGAAGCCATGAAAGCATTTCGACATGCTGTCCGTGAATTTCATAAGTTGAAAGAACCATGTTGTAACAAACAGTATCAATATCGAACCCATTTTTCTCCATTTGATCAACAACTCTAAGTAAATCATGAAATAAACCTAATCTTCCATATCCATACAAAATATAGACATGGCAACAAGGCGGGGCGGGAGAATATTTGTCTTCCCCACCCTTGATTCTGACTGATTAGAGAAATTTGCAATCGTTTTGGTGTTTAGTCAAATGTGAAATTTAGATTTTTATCTTTTTAAGTCGGTTAAAATATATATTTTAAGTGAATTCTGTGTCCGAGTTAACATCAAACGGCTTAATAAATATGTTTTTTAAGTCATTTCATGAACCGACTTAACATAGCTTTTAATTTTGTTCAAATTAACTGACTTAAACATCATAAATTAAGTTCCGCAAATCATCTTTTTAAGTCGATTCTTTTGATATCTGATTTAATAGATAGAGTTAAAATAATTATTTTTTTATAATAATTTTCTCATTTTTTTTATGCTCTTGCACCATACACACATAAATACAATATTTCATATTAAATTTCTTAAAGATTTAATACATAAAATACTAATGTTTATAAAGTTTACACCTTATCTGATTTTCTACATAATATACTATTGTTATTCTATATTTTTAAATTGTTTCGTTGAAGAGTGTTTTTCAGTCAAATTTTAACTTTATTTGTTACCTATTATATAAAAAAAAATTAATAATTTTTAAAATCATTTTTTTTAAAAAAGCAAAATTTATTTTATGTTTGTTTACAATTATAAAATTTATTGGTCCGAAACATAAAAGGGCAAAACTAATTGATATAGATTAAATAAAATGTTGGAGAGCATGTTATGTGTGCCATGACAACGTGCATAGAGTTAACCTCATAGAATCGATCAAATGTGACGTATGGGTTACAACCCCTCTACTCTAAAACAAACTCACCATAACAATATACATGTACACAAATTCTTAAAAAATGAAAGATGTTAAATATGTAATTTAACTTGACAATAAACATGTCTTAATGAATTGGTGACAATAAAACTGTAACAGGTTGTGAAGTCGAATCTAAATCGTAAGTGTTTCACGATGTAGATGTTAGGAATAGAACGGGAGGTTTAGAGTGCAAAAGTTATGGAAGCGGGAATATAAAAAGCTAAGTGAGATCTTTTATATTTTGTTAGTTTGGCTTATGTTGATAATCAATAAAACTGCATTAACCGTGTTAAACACACGTATTTATAAAATTGACACAGCCTCGTTTTATTCACTCGTTTATATGGACAACCTGAATTAAATATATATATCCACTTCATTTGTTAAGTCTTAAAAAAGTCAATTTCTACTGGTGATTCATATATATATATATATTTAACAATTATATCTATTATAATTAATATAATAAAATAATAAATATTAGATAATAATAAAATTTAAAAAAAAATTTAAAGTGATGAGATTATAATTTTTAATATTTAAAAAATATTTAGTATATTCAATATGTACATGTATATAAAATTTAAAAATTACAACAATATTACTGACGGAGCAATTTCGATCTTGGGTGAATATGAACACATACATCCGACTCTACCTCTGAATTTTAATTATGGAAAAATCCGCATCTGCACTACCCACATATGTGAATTATGTTGTCATCTCTAATTGTATATTTTTTTTCTTAAATATAGAATTGGAGGAAGAATAAATTTTATGTTAAAAAAAATTGTTATATTTTGATTTGCAATTTTGCATTTATGGATTCCTTGGTCGATTTCCCATTAATTAGAGCAACTTCATTTTCTTTTATGTATCTTATTAATTGACAGTGACCAATGATATGCGTAATATTAATTAGAAAGTATATTTGAAAAAACATTAATACAATCTATTATCTATCTACTACCTAACACTATTTTATCCACATATGCAAACATTTCTCACTTAGGTCGAAAAGCTAACGTGTACCTTTCCATACTAAATTGTTTTTCTCTAAATTATATATATCATTCACTATTTTATATTATATCTCCTATTTAAATATTATTTCTTAAGTCTTACTCAAAATTTTTAAATTAATTTCACATTATTATTTAATAACGTCATATTATCATTCATTATTAAATCAACATTACTACTCAATACGTTTTTTTTCCGCATTAATCAACTTTATATTTCCTCAAAAATCTATTTGATAGTATTATTTTTAAAATTATTTTATAATTATTTATAATAAATTTATAATTTATAAATTATTTTACAATTTGATAATAATTTATAATTTATATTATTATCAAATTATTTTATAAGTTATTTTATTATAAGTATATAAATTATTTTATAATAATTTATATTATTCCACTTATGTTAAGTAAGGATTTTAGTAACAATCTATTATCTATATTTAAAACAGACTCCGCTGCCACCTGACACTATTTTATCCACGTATGCAAACATTTCTCACGTAGGCCGAAAAGCTAAAATGTAGGTCTCTATACTAAATTGTTTTTCTCTAAATTATATACATCGTTCACTATTTTATAGTATATCTCATATTTAAATATTATTTCTTAACTTTTACTCAAAATTTTTAAATTAATTCTACATTATTATTTTATAACGTCATATTATCATTCATTAAATTTGCTTAAATCTTTCACATTAAATCTACATTACTACTCAATACGTTTTTTTCCGCATTAATCAACTATACATTCTCTCAAAAATCTATTTGATAATATTATTTTAAAATTATTTTATAATTATTTATAAAAAATTTATAATTTATAAATTATTTTACAATTTGATAATAATTTATAATTTATAATATATCAAATTATTTTATAAGTTATTTTATTATAAGCATATAAATTATTTTATAATAATTTATATTATTCCACTTACGGTGAGTAAGGATTTTAGTAACAATTCAATTCAATTTAATTCAATTACTCATTAATGTCAATCCATTTATAATTACTTTCAATTTATGTCAATCAATTTTTTTAGTAACATTATAATTCATTTATAATATTTTACGCTATTAATCCATTTCATTTCAAGTTATGTAAATCAATTACTTTCAATTTATTTCTCAATACATTTAAATACATCAAAACTAAATTAATACATATATAATAAAAATATATGTATTATATATATTTAAAACAGACTCCGCTGCTACCTCACACTATTTTCTCCAAATATGCAAATATTTTCCACATAGGCCGAAAAGCTGACGTGTACGTCTTCATAGAGCTTCTACTCAGTTTCTAAATTGTTTTTCTCTAAATTATATAAATCATTCACTATTTTATATTATATCTCCTATTTAAATATTATTTCTTAACTTTTGCTCAAATTTTATAAATTAATTCCACATTATTATTTTATAACATATATTATTATTCATTAAATTTGCTTAAATCTTTCACATTAAATCTACATTACTACTCAATACGTTTTTTTTCTTCCGCATTAATCAACTTTATATTTCCTCAAAAATCTATTTGATAATATTATTTTAAAATTATTTCATAATTATTTATAATAAATTTATAATTTATAAATTATTTTACAATTTGATAATAATTTATATTATTATCAAATTATTTTATAAGTATATAAGTTATTTTATTATAAGTATATAAATTATTTTATAATAATTTATATTATTCCACGGTGAATAATGATTTTAGTAACAATTCA
>JBBPBT010000517.1:981213-1014753 GCA_037974875.1 Cicer bijugum
CATACTAATAAAACAAATAAATTTAGACTACGCTACAATATAATTCAACATTAGTATTTTTTTTTAAATAAAAAATATTAAATAGTCAATCATATTTTAAAATTTTTACATCTTATTTTTGGGTTTATATTTTACATTTTATTTCATCAAACAAATACAAGTACCATTATATTTTGAAAAATAAATTAACAATTAAAGTACAATGAATCAAACAATTATTTTGTATAATAAGTTTTCATATGAATTTTATAAAATATTTTAAAAATTAAATTAGATGATTTTGATATACATAATTTTCCCTCATTTTAATTTTCTTTATTATATTCTATTATTACAAATCAATAAAGTAATATTATAAAATAATACTTATAAAACTTATAAAATTAATGAATTAATATCAGCACGACGCGCGGACCATAATCTAATTTTATTAAAAATTGAACAACTAGAAGACAATAGCAAAAAAAGATGAAAGTAAAACTCATAATAAAGAGAATATCAAATGAGCCAAATAGTCTAGTAGACTTTTCGATTTCTATTTCCAATTAAGATATTTTTATTTGATCCTTAGAAACTTGCTTAAACCAAGGTAAGCTTTCTTACTCTTTTTTTCTTTCTCTGACTATACTTTCTGAATATTATTTATCATGAGCTAGAATGATTGTAAAGAAAAAAAAAATTAATTGTTGTGTTAGTTATTTATTTATATTAATTTATTAAATTAATTCTTTTATTTTAAAAGTCGATATTTTTAATTTTTTACTTAGATTTTTAAACTAAAAAATGACAATTTATTATATTTTAAATAACACGATATACAATTTCATGATATAGAACTATCAATATGTATTAATTATTCACATATTATTGATTAAATTATAAATATAATTTTTTTTTAAATTGATAATTAAGTTCTTATGGTATTTTATTCTAATTTTATGAGTGTCAATAATTCTATATCACTCTAGTATGTCATACATATTATTTAAAAGCATGTCATATTACATCTTTTTAATTAAGAAAATAAGAGAAATCAAGATCAAAATTTAATAAAAATAAAAAAATAAAATAAAAACTATAATTAAACCATAAAAAATCATGAGCTAGTTCATCTATAAGTGTTACGCCATCATTTTGTGTGTCATGTCATTTTTCAACTTTGATGTCACAGCATAAAATTAACAACTTGTGTGAAGATGCCATAAAAATAAAAATAAAAAATTCCACCGTGCCATACTTGGTTATGAAGATAAAGTAAATAAAATAAGCCATACTTGGCTAGCATATGATCAAAAATTTCATGTCTTTAATAATTAAAGTGTCATCCAAGGAAAAATATATTCAACTTGTTAGTGACAAGGAAGTCAATTGTGATCTTTCTATATAAAGTTTAAACCTTCAATAGCTAATCATCATCTTCACATTACCAATAATTTTGGGAATTTTCATAAAGCTTATAATTAGGGACTGATCACTAATATTTTAATTATGTTTGACTCTAATTCAATTACTATTACAGTCTCACCAGCTACTGGAGATGGTATGTTTCATTGACACCATCCAAACAATTTCTGTTTTGTTTTGATTATTTAACAATTTTGTCTGTGATTTAATAGAGTATAATATTATTTATGTTCCTAAATATAAGATCATTTTGATGAATTTTATTTTTAAAATTTTAGGTGATCACAAATTTGGTTGAGTATCGATATCAATGAATTAAAATCAACTCAAAATTTAAACATTTAAAAATAATTAAAAATAACATAGTATTCAAATTTTATGTTGTTGATTGTTGCGTACAATATCCAACCAAAATCTAAGATAGGATAATCTTTATCTATACCTTAGAATTTTCATGATTTCTGTCTTTTTTATGTATATTATTTTTTTGAATTTTTAAATGTATTAATTATTTATTTATTTACATACTCTTAATTTATTTATTTTTTCTGCAACTAATAATAAGTACTATAATAATAATATTAACCAAATCTTTCTCTTTAATTTATTTTTACACAATATTAATTGTGAACAAACTTAATAATACTATTATCAATTTTTTTTAATTTATTAATTTGATGAATAAAATCTAAATTAATTTAAGAATGAAGTTACTATTTGTGCATGTGAAATGAATAAGCAGGAACATATAAAAGGTGTATTTATAAGGCAGCAGCAACAGGGGATTGGACAAAAGCATCATCGTACAATAAAATGAATCCTAATTGGACAAATACTCCCTTGACTATGGAAAAAGACACAGCTCTTCATATTGCTGTAAAAATGGAAAAAATTAAATTTGTGACAAAGTTGGTCCAACATATAAGCAAAAAAGCAATGGAAATTCGTACGGCTGATGGGAATACAGCTTTTTGTTTAGCTGCAATTTCAGGGAATGTAAAAATTTCAAAAATTTTATTTGAAAAGAATCCAGATTTGGTATGTTTTAAAGGATATGAAGAAAAGTTACCAATTGAATTGGCATTCTTAGCTGCTCAATTTCATATGGTGAAATTTTTATTTGAGAGGATTGAAGATAATATGCACAATAATAATAATAATAATAATAATAATAATAATAATAATAATAATAATATTAATTTACCCTTTAAAGATATAATAAAGCTCTTTTTCTTGACCCTTAGCAGCCATAATTACGGTAAGTCTAACCCATCATAACAATTTAATTTTTTGCATCTTTAATTTATTATAATTTGTTTTGGTGATGATGATAGGTGGAGCATGGAGTTTGTTGGTAAAGATTCCAGAACTTGGTCCTACAGAAAATGAAAATGGCCTAACTGCATTGCAATTGCTTGCTCAATCATGTTAGCTCTCTCTCTCATCTTATACTTTCATTTATTATTTATATTATTCATAAATTAAAATATTTTGGTTTATTTGTTCTTTAAAACATCATTATATTGTTTATAAATATTATATTAATTTTCTATATTTAATCATAAAAAAACATTTAATATTTACTATTATAATTAATAAAAAAAATTAAAAATTTTAAATTTAACTTTGCTAACTCTTTTCATAAATAATATTTTGTTACTATAAAATTTTAAAGGATAAAAAATAAACTCATTCAATTATTAATTTAAAAATCAAATATATATGTACTTATATTCTGTAGAACTTCTAATTTCTCATTATATTATTCATTTCATACTCTGTACGTTTAAAATATTCTATTTAAAATAAAATTACAATATCCATATTTAGACAAATTTGCATTCTTCAAGTTTAACTCCAAAAAATATCAATAATTTACTTTATTTATTTTAATGTTTTACTATATGCATATATTTTTCTAATTTGTGTAAATCATGTAGTGAGTGATGTATACTTTTGTAAATATATTAATAAATTAATATGTTAATAAATTTAAATTATATTTTAATATATAACATGATTTTTAAAGTATAATATTATATAATATCTTATTTCAATTCTGTTTTATAATAATATTGTTAAATATTGATGAAAGTTGTCCTATGAAGTCTAAAAGCTTTTTCAATTTTAATATTTCATGCCATAAATTTTTGTTCTTCTGTCTGATCTATTTATACCTACATATAGAGTAACACATGTTAGATAACTATGTATAATTACAATCAATTGATGAAGTATATGTATAGCTATCACATTGAAATGAATTAATTAATTTCGGAATTACTAATTATTATACGAGTAAAACTAACACATGAGAGACAAATTATAATATTTCTATATTGAGTTAAGAATCGAATTATTTAGAATAATTCGAATTTAAATTATAGATTGAACAATTTCCATTTATATTTTATTTATTTTACGATAGAATTTTATATTACATATCTCTTTACTATAAAAATTGAAAAAAAAAATTTAGAAAAGAAAACTAAAACCTAATTCATTTAAATATTTACAATCAATGCTAGCTTTTGAGAAAAAGGCTCATCGTTACAAAGATCTTATAAGTTTGTTGTTCGATGGAATTGAAGAGGAAGAAGATAAGTTTCTACAATATAAAAAAACATCAAAAATAATGTTTGATGCAGCACAAGTAGGAAATACCTTAATTTTGGAATATATTTTCAATTACGACCCAAATATGTTTATGGAAGTAAATAATGAAGGGCAAAGCATACTTCACATAGCTATTTTAAACCGACAAGAAAGTGTGTACGATCTAATATTGAGTAAGGGTTCATACAAGAATGTTTTAGTGCAACTTGTTGATCGCGGAGGAAACAATGTTCTTCACTTGGCTGGAAAGCTAATTGCATCTAAAGGAATATTAGGATCACCACAATTACATCAAGATCTTATTTGCAAAGAAGAGAAATGGTTCAAGGTACATCATTAATTACCATCTATTTCGTTTTTTGTGCAATTATATAAATTTTAATTTTACCAAACTATTTTATTTGAATACGTTTTAATTACATAGTTCTTCTTTGACTGACGTTGTAAAAGTTAGTATATGTAATTGACAAATGATCTAGTAGATGAATTGACACCTAAGACAACTAAATTAAACCATAAAATAAGATAAATGATCTAGTCGAAATAAGAAAAATTAGATAAAAGACAAACTTGAAGATTTTTCTTCTCCAAAATGACGTAGTAGGGTTTGAGCTTATGTCCTATTTCTAAGAAGAAACCCCCTCTTCGTCGACATAGTCAACATCAATAATGCAAAACTCATTAGAGCTGTCAAATTTAAGTAGGTCCAAATTACCAACCTAATTAGCCCGTATTTTGGGTTGGAGTCTTTAATTATATGTTTAGAAACATTTGAGCCATTTTAGTTTAACATGATTGATCTGGACCAAATTTTGCCACCTTTTATACAAAATTTTAGTAGTTTATTTGTTAAAAGCTCAAACTTAAACACAATTGATGTGATGTGTTTGAGATTATATTGAATCACTTAATAGGTGGTCCAATGAAATGGATTGGTGCAATCCAAGCTATTTTTAGTTTGGTCTGATTTGACAATTTCAAAATTTACGATGCTGACTATGTTAGTATAAGAGTGATGCACTAAAAAGAAAACTTACAAAAATTATAAAAATATGAAATGAGTGGAAAAATGGATTATCTCTCAATCCCATGGAGTGCATGATCACCATAGTGATCACTATGAACCATCGCAAGTTCCTCTTACCATTGACGATCATTGCTATAATTAACACTTAGATGTAAAAAATCATATAATGTTAACTTCCACATAAGCTACCTTTCACGATGTTAATTTCTAACAAAAATATTCTCTTTAGTTTGACATTTGTTACATAAATTCTAATATATCTATTACTTGCTAGTATATAGTTTTTTGAAGAAGATAGTTTATATTTATTGTTTTTTTTAGTAAAGGAGCATGAAGTGCACCATTCTAACTATTGACACTACAAATCTAAACTAACAAACCACACAATGTATATATTTATTATTGCCCTATATTTAATAATTTATTTTTAATTATTTATAGAAAGTGGAGAAGATTATCCCTCCGATATTAAAAACAAAGAAAAATAAAGATGATATGATTCTAGAAGAAATATTTTATAGAGAACACAAAGATTCATCTGAACGAACTGTAATTGAAGTGAATAAAACAGCAGATACATTTTTTGTTGTAATGTCATTTATTATGACAACAGGGATAACAGGGGCTGTATCAATTCAAAATAATAAAATTAGTGAAAATCCTCATTTTCTTAGTTACAAAAAATGGTTCAAAGTCCTTATTTTATCAATTGGATGTGTAGTGAGCTTGTGTGCAACATCTATGTTTCTCCAAAACTCAATTGTGCTTCCATCAACATGGACAAAAAAACATGGTTATGTCACATCTAGATTATCTAGGATGACACTTGGATATTTGTCCCTATATTCTGCTTTTCCTAATATTTTTATGCTTTCTATTTTTTCGGGTGCCGTTTTGATCTTTAGTTTTTTTCCCACTTGGGTCTTTTATGCTATTGATGTATTCAGTGCTATTCCATTTGTCTTGTATATTATTCTTTTCTATTATCCTTTATCTATTTATGTGGGCTCTAAACTAGCCTCCTACCAGAAGGTGCTGGAATACTTATGTCAAAGTAGATGATGATACAACGTGAGAGTGGTCCTTTTTAATTACTTGTGTTGGATTTTTCAAATTAGACAATATTGTACTTTGTGACAAAATTGTAATAAATTTATAATAATAATTGTCTTATATATTTTGTAAATATTACCTCTTTTAAAATGTTGAAATATATTTTGTAAATATTACCTCTTTTAAAATGGTATATATGTTAATGAATCAAATGTTGATATTTTATTTTAAAATTTATGTTTTCAACTCTTTAAAAATTCAAACAGTATTTTGTTTGATAAAATATTTTTACTTTTAATATCTTTAAGGCTAAATTACATATGTGGTCCCTTAACTTAATTTTAGGTAACGTTTTAGTCCTTTATTTTATTTTATTTTTCTGAGTTGATCATTTATTTTAATTTTAAGTGACAATTTGATATTTTATGTTTTAAAATTTCAACAATGTTGTCCTTTTTTTTACAAAAATTCAAAAAAAAACATCAAATTTTTCAACCAAAACCCATAAAATTCATTATCATCTTCAATAAAATACAAATTTAATCAAATTCATATCTTAAATCTTGAAATAAACTCATAGTTTTATTCTTTATTTGATGTTGTTGGAGATTAAAATATGTATTTGAATATTTGAGTTATGGATTTGATAAAATTTGCATTATATTGAAGATGATTATTAATTTAATGGGTTTTGGTTGAAAATTTTGATGATTTTTTTTTGAATTTTTATACAAAAAAGGATAACATTGTTAAAATTTTAAAACATAATATATTAAATTGTCACTTAAAATTAAAATAAAGGACCAACTCGGGAAAAATATGAGATAAATGACTAAAACGTTACCTGAAATTATGTTAAGGGACCACATATGTAATTTAGCCTATCTTTAATATATCCCTTTATGAGACATGTTAACATACCCAATTAAATTATGTGTCGGTCAAACATGAATTTGTCAACTTTTATTGAGCCTCTAGGTGTTTGACATTCCCTTAAATTTTGGATAGTATGCACAAAATCCTAAATTTAAATTTTATTGTCTCTATCTGTACATAAAAAAAAAAAATATTAAGACGAGTCATAAGATGAGATGGATTATTAAAAATTAAAGTGGATGAAATGACCAACCTTTATAATATTAAGATCAAAACTAAGTATTGTCATGAGAAATTGTTGTTTAATAGATTAATAAGGTTTTGTTTGATTGATTTGTCGTTTGATTCATTAAGAATATATCTCTAAAAGTCTCTCATGACTCAACAGAAATGTAGACTAATTTGTATCTATGTTGAAAAAGAGATTATATTTTTAAGTTGTAGATTCTTAGAGTCCTCTAGAGAGTGTCTAGTGTTGAAAGTTGACCTAATATCTAAAGTTGTATGAAAAATAAAGTAAAAACAATAGAGATAAATAAAGACTTGATTAATTAATTGTGTGTGTTGAAAATAATCTTTACAATTGATATTTATATATTTAGAATAACTAAAAAATCTACACCAAAATATTTGTCACATTCTAAACTCACATATTATATATCATATAAAGATCATGAGTACAACTGTCAATTTGACAAACCCCATAATTATTGACTTCAATCTACATTTTAGAGGGAACAAATTAATAATTTAAAAAGCTCCGAAAAACAAGGCCCCCAATAATTTTTTTTATTTTTTTCTAGATAATTTTTTTTTAAGAAAAAAATATCAAAATTAATTTTAATTTTTTTTGAATAAAATAAATTTCGAAAAATTTTCAAGAAAAATTAACAAAATATTGGGGGCCTACAGGCCCCTCGAGCCCCCTCCCTTAAGCCCCATGAAATAATAGACCGAAATTTTAAAAAAATTATTTTGATAAGGGACTTAGTACATTTTTTTTAAAAGACCTTATAATTGGAGTTTTTTGACGGCTCTAATCACAAATATATAGATAACAAATATATAGATAACTACGTAAGTTATAACTCAAAACCATCTTATCAATTAAGTTGTTAACTTTTATATCAATCCACCACATCCTCCATCATCATATTATCAAGGGGATCGACTTTTATGCATGTTCCGGACTTATTAAACTAATATCTTGCAATTCAAAACAACAATGTACTTTTGACGTTGAATGTTCCATCAATTACCCATATTTTAGTATGTGTATTATTATGGAGTGAGTAACTATCCATATTTTTTTTACTCGTAATAGTTTCTATCATTCTTTTTCTCTTGATAACTACTTTCCACTTCATGTCACACATCTATGCAAATAGTTGTATGACATTTTGATTTGATCAATTATTTGTTATAGTCTCTTAGAAGCTCATATTCAACTAATTAATTATTAATTTTGAAGTCCATTTAAATTCAATAGTCACTGTCAACAATTGTTTCTGCATTAATATATTATGATGTAACTAAATAAGTAGAGTGACAAATATATACCGACCAATTTTTGTTGTTGTCAACTCTAAGTTTTACTAAAAAAAATAGTACAATATATTGCGTGAAGGTCCTAAAAGATTAATTAACATTTTATTGGGCCATGCTTTGTTACGAAGATGAAGCAAATAATATACACTTTATCTCACGAGTGTTATTCACGAGGGGAAATTAAATTTTTAATGGCAAGTAACTTATCTATGGTAATTAATATAGGTCATAAAGTTAATGTATAACTTCAAACTCTAAGCTTGATAATATTCTTGTCGCATGGTGTCTATAAATTAGTTCATATATCAACTAGTTATAGTATCACTAACTACTTTTGTGATTTTATATACATAAGAAACATCTCCGATAGTTTTAATTAATTATGTCAAACTCTGATTCAATTGCCTTATCAGTTGTAGGAGACATGTACAAGACCACAGGTACACTTATTTATAATAACAACCCAATCATGTGTACTCTCATTACTTTGTTTTTGTTGGGCTCCACAAGCATAATGCAAAGAAAATTAATTGCTTCAATGTTTCTAAAAACCATCACATTTATGCTCAGAAATAAATTATTATGTTCAGAAGTATACTTATAAATGCGTTTGAAAAGTGAGCAAAGGAACTAATTAATATATATATATAAATTAAAATGTGTTCATTTCGTTGTTATCCTGCTGCTGCAAGATCCAATTCTTTTAAACTTTGGAATTTTATTTACTTATGCATTAGTTAGGCTAGTTGTGAAAAGTATTTTCGATATAAAGTTTAAGTTTTTCTTCTAAATTTTGCATATTAGATTTCATTTTTTGTTCTCATAATATTGTTGAATATCAGTTAATCTTTCAATTACAGTATTACTATCTGAGATCCTCGACACAAAATTCAATCTTTGACACATATTACCTTGTGCCTATATGAACCAAATATCACAAATGTTTAGGATTGAGAATGTGTCCAGATTTTACACTCTAATATCTAAGATAAACTCGGATGAAATTTTTTATAAATAGATAAGGTCAATGTTTTTTAAAAAGGTTTATATATTTAATTTAAAAGACCATATTGCAAACCATAATTTTTTAGATTTATCAGATATATTTTAAGTAGATATTAATAATATTTTATTATTATTATTATTATATATTAGATTTTGAATTTTACATTAAATTATAAATTTTCTAACATTTTAATAATTTAATTATATTATTGTATATTCCTTTTCCTTTTGACATATTTAAATATATCATAATAAAATAAAATAAAAATATAATGTCATATAAAATTAAATTTTATAAAATATCATATTAAATTTTAAAACATAAAAAATGAATTAGCTTGTTAATTTATTAAAAAAATAAATTTTATTACTTATTTAAAATGACATAGACTTTTTAAAGAGACTAATATTAAATAAGAGTAAAATTTAAAATTAAAAAAGTAATGAGAAACCCCTTACTATAAGGGATTAAGTTTGTGACAGGTGAAGTCTCACAAAACCTAATTGAGCCTCTCTTATTCCACCCAAAAATATGACATCTTCCAACTTAGTCTCTTTTAGTATTTGTGAAGAAGGACTTGATTATGACTACATATGGAAAGCATTAGATTATGGAGCCAAATCTGTGGAAATAAATGTCAACACTGAGTCACTCGCGGACTATGTGCATTCCAAACACTCACTATTAAATGAGCGTGGACCACTCGTTTTTCTAAATTAGAAATGATTTTGTGGGCACAAATCTAAACACGTGCATAAATAGTCATAATTTACAAATATATTAATGATTAATTACTGGTTTATACACTTTTTTATAATTATAAAAATTATTAGTTGATACACTATTTTTAATTATAAAAATTACTAGTTTATGCGAGTGTCAGCATGCAGTATCCACAAATTTATATACGTTT
Source organism: Cicer bijugum (assembly GCA_037974875.1). Classification (NCBI taxonomy): domain Eukaryota; kingdom Viridiplantae; phylum Streptophyta; class Magnoliopsida; order Fabales; family Fabaceae; genus Cicer; species Cicer bijugum. The sequence continues at coordinate 991,657 of JBBPBT010000517.1, forward strand.
GTATGTGTAAATACATACTTTGTGATAAAAAAGATAATAAATTTAACCTTTTTCTAATTATTAATTATTAACATTAACCATTAAAAAAAATTAAATACCTGATTTCTTCATTTTTGAATAAGATAGAGGATATGACTCAAAACGCTAGTTGGATTTAAAAAAAACAAGAAAAAAAAACATTTTCAAATGTACTTTGGGTGTTTAAATTTCTTGCATTTAAAACATCATAAACTAGTACTTATTCGTTATCCAACAACTTAATTTCTAAATTTGGTTTCTTTTGATTTTGTTTGTAACTGTGTTAATAACACATTTTTTTAATATATATTTTTTAACACACTCTATTCAATCAATTAAAATACACAATTCTATCAAATTTATATAAGACTAATGATGAGATAAAAAGTATATCACCGACAATTTTTTCCAATGCTTTTTTTATTTTTTATTTGTGTAGTCTACAAAGAAGCCAACCCAAGTACATAATTTATATATGATAAATCTAAAAATAAATTATCCATGTACATATTAAATGCTATATCTGATGATATGAAGTGCACATGAAATGTGTAGGAGCATATAAAAGAAGCATTTGTATGGCAGCTGCATCAGGGAATTGGGCTGTTGCTTCATCATTCGATAAAACTCATCCTAATTGGATATGTGCTCCCTTGACTGCAAATGGTGACACAGCATTCCACATTGCAGCGGCATTGGGAAACACTAGATTTGTGGCAAAGTTAGTAAAATGTACTACTAACATAGAACATTTGGAAATTCTCAACACAGATGGAAATACTGCCTTTTGTATAGCTGCCATTACAGGGAATATGAAAATTGCTAAAATTTTATTTGGCAAGAACCCAGTATTGTTGTGGATTAGAGGCCAAGATGAGATGTTGCCAATTCAGTTAGCATCCTTAACTGGACACCTTCATATGGTTAAATTTTTATTAGAAAAAACTGGAGAAGAGATGCTCATTAGTCTACCCTTTGAAGATATAGTCAAGCTGTTTTTCTTGATCTTTACATGCAGCATTTATAGTAAGTCCTTCTATATGGTTACATATTTATCATAATTTCCCAAATATATGGTTACATATTTTTACATTTCAATTTTCTATTGTTTCAATAAATTATTCATTACTCATTTTCTTTTTCTGGTGATCACAGCTAGGGCATTGAGTTTGTTGAAAACATATCCTCGACTCGCCACTTCAGAAAATGAAAAGGGATTAACTGCCTTGCAAGTGCTTGCCGAATCAAGTTAGCTCTTTAAATTTATGTGCAGTTTCTGTGTGTTGTTTTTACTGTTCTACAATCAGAATTCAAAACATGGAATATGTATCTAATAGATTAAACAAAATCATTTGGTCAAAATAAAGAGAATAAACAAAAACATATTAAATTTAAATAAATTGATATGTTGGGAAATAATGAATACATAAACACCCAAGTTTTGTCCTTTGATAGATAACAATTATGTATTGCTGTATCATTTCTGTGAAAAATATTATTACTATATATTTCAGCAATACAAAGTTCAATTTATTAATTGATAGCTAGCTCATAATTATTTATAATTAATGCTAGCCTTTAACAAGCATGCAACTGGCTACCGAGATTTTTTAAGCTTGTTTTTTAAAGCTTTGGAAGAGGAAGAGAACAAGATCCTACAATCTGAAAAAGCTACAGAAGCAATGTTCAGCGCAGCAAAATCAGGAAACGTTATGGTTTTAGACTATTTTTTTAACTATAACCCCAATTTGTTTATGAAAGTCAATTCTCAAGGGGAAAACTTACTTCAAATTGCGATTTCAAATAGACAAAAAAGTGTATTTCGGCTAATATTGCATAAGGGTGCATACAAAAACATGTTAGCTCTACATGTTGATTGTGAACGAAACAACATTCTTCACTTAGCTGGAAAGTTAGCAGCTGAAGGAAGGTTTGGATCACCAATTCATCAATTTCTTATTCATAGTGAAGAACTATGGTTTCAGGTGCATTGCATAATTCAGCATCTTTGATATACAATTATAACTTTCATCTTCCTAATTTAATGTCTATTTGTTTTTTACCCTGCAGGAAGTGGAGAAGATAGTTCCTCCTATATATAAAACCATGAAGAATGAAGAATCTATGACCCCAAAAGATGTGTTTTATAAGGAACACAAAGAACTGTCTGAAAAAGCTATAATTGAACTAAATGGAATTGCAAATAACTATTTAGTTGTTGCAGCTCTTCTGGTCACACTAGGGATGAGTGCAATTCTCACAATTCGTACAAACAATACTAGTGGAAAACATCCCCTTTTTAAGGAAAATATATGGCACATGATATTTCTTCTATCAGTTGGAATTGGAGTGAGCTTATGTGTAGTATCTATGCACTGCTTCACCTCAGTTATAGTACCTTCAAGCTGGAGTCCAAATATAACTTATGTCAACTCCAGGCTAGCAAGGATGACATTTGGGTACTTTTTTCTTTATGCAGCTATAGGAACCATGGGTATTTTTTGCACCATATCTGGTGTTATTTTGATCTACAGCTTTGTTCCCAACTGGATCTTTTATGTTATTGTTGCATGTTGCGGCTTTTCAGTTGCCATGTTTTATGTATTTCTTTATCGTACTTTGTACGTCTCTGTGCGCTTGACACTGGCCCTTTGTCGGCAATATGGAGCCACGGTCTTGGCGAAATTGGGGTATGAAATTAGTTGGGAGCCTTTTTTCTTGGATTAGTCAATTAGATGATGGTCTGGGAGGACGTGATCTAAAATAAATTTTTTTCCCTAATAGTGATATATATGTAAAATAACTATCTCAATATAATCTTGAATAAAATCTTTCCTATGAGTGAAACTTGTGTTGTTCAAGGTTGAACTGTTACGAACCATTGGTTATTAAATATATAATTCTAATAATATCAGTTATCATTATTAAGTATTAGCATTCCTATATTTTATGATATCCCTTAAGTCTACTTTATATTATTAACAAACGTTCTTACTTATTTGACATTTCCTTGGATAAGCAATATTTGATACTACATGTTGAAGAACAGCAGCAAAGTAATTTAAGTCAATAAATACTCGTAGCATTAGCATATCATTTAAGTTTCAAGTTTATCTTCATCATCATCATACATGTAGTAGCAGAGTTCTATTCATTCAATTAAATCATGGATTCCTCAATTCACATAACCAATTTTTCACAGCATTACCTTTAGCAACAAAACAGCCAATGTTCTTTCTATCAATCCTGAGTGGACTTTTCATCTTCATCATCATCTCTTTAACCAACAGTTTGACTGGTGATTCACCTCTCACATTGCTATGCTTTCCTAACCCACAAACCACGGTGACTTCTGCAGGAATCTCACCATTCAACAACCTCTTTTGCATCTCTTCCAACCAAAGTAACATAACCAAATAAGCTGAACCCAAGTGAAATCCATGCAAATCCAACTTCACCTCTTTAGAATCCCACACCATTACCTCCTCCAAAATCACCGAACACGAAACCAACTCCTTAACCACCATAGCCTCCCCTCCTTCCAAGCTTCCATTCAACTCTTCAATCGACAACACCAATTCATTCATATCCATATCCACCACCTTCCTCATTATTGTCGGACAGGAATTCGACACCGAATTGTATGTTCTAATAGAGAACGGAACACCGGAATCCCGCATCCTTCGAAGCCATGAAAGCATTTCAACATGCTCTCCGTGAATTCCATAAGTTGAAAGAACCATGTTGTAACAAACAGTATCAATAACAAACCCATTTCTCTCCATTTGATCAACAACTCTAAGCAGATCATGAAATAAACCCAATCTTCCATATCCATACAAAATAGCCTTGAATTCAAAAGCAGAAGGTTGGAATTGAAACTGTCCATTACCATTATTATCATCATCACCATCTGTTCGATTTAAGTCCCGAACCAGATATTCAGCTTCACGAGGCTTATCCATTGCACACAATCCACTAACCATGGATTCATAAGCTCTGCGTTTGACGTAAATAGAGGAGGAAGTGTGAAGTAGGTGGTTGAGGTGAGAAAAAGCAGATTCGAAGCCGGTATGAGAAGCGCGTTTGGAGTGTGAGTCCAAGAGTTTAGAGTAGAAGAGAACAAGGTCTCGTTCTCGGTTATTGAGGTTTGAAATGGCTTCGGAAATGAGGGTTTGGGCTTCGGAGTAGCGACCAAGTTTGTGGAGAAGGGTGATGAGGTCGACGACGATGGTTGGGTTGTAAGTGAACCATGGTGCTTGGGTGATTCTTGTATAGAGCTGCAGCGAGAATTTGAAGGGTAATTAATATGGGAACGTGAGGGTAATTTGGGGAGAAAAATAAAGGAGAGAGACTTACGGGGAGGGCGAGAGAAGAGAGATTGGAGGTAGTAGGAGAGGAAGAGAGGAGGTGGGTGAGAGTGGATAGAAGTACGGATTTGGGAGAGGATTGTACGAATTTTCGAATAAGATTTTCCGTGGCGTTGGTGTTAGTGTTGGTGGTGGAGATCTTTGTGAGAAATCGTTGGCCCTGTTTGGTTAGCGTACAGCGAGTTCTAATACATGGTTGGGTTGGAAGTTGAAGTTGAAATCTTAGCGTCGTCGTCATCTTCAAATGAAATGTATTCTCCTGATTACTCGCTCGGACTGCTTCCACAGGGGTATTTTGGACATAATGATTAAGTAAGTAATTTGTGTCAAAGAAAGAACATAGAGGGTGGTTTTCACTCTTGTTCGGATTTCGGGTACATATCGACCCATTCCCATCAGCGTCTGGGGGCCCAATATCTATTACTCAATAGTGTTTAAAAGGCGTGGGTGCCATGCCACGTTGTTAACAATGACAGCTAGGTGGTGTGGAGCAAGCAATTTGACGTGAGGAATAACAGTTTCCAGGATCATCGCAACGCAACAGAAAGAAAGGATCTAACTCTCTCACATTTACTTTCATCACATCACATCACATCACATCATAAGCTTCCAAGGTAAGGTATAACATTTATTCATCATTTTACAGGATGAACAAAAGGCCAAGAAATACCACCGTCTACAAGCCCCTTCACGATCTCTCTAATCGTGAGCTTGGTCGGTTACCCGCCAGGAATTTCCCCAACCGTCTCGCCGCTAACGAGGTACGTCCCTTTACCCTCCTACTACTACTTTTTCATTTTTTCCAACTCATTATTGTTTACTGTGTTTTGTTTTCGGGAATATTCAAATTCATAATCGTCCATTTTTATACGCTATTATATTGTTTTGCGTCTTGGTTTTAGGTAGTTACTTTTTTATCATAAAATTAAATAATTAGGGTTTCAAGAGATATATGGATTTGAATGTGATGAGTCTCTAAAGCTTTACTCTAATGAATTTGATGTCACTCACGTGTTTTAGGATCTTGTCCTTCGACTTGATGTATTCACAAAGCTGGAAAAGCACAGAGGTTGTGTAAACACTGTATGCTTCAATGCAGATGGTGACATTCTTGTTTCAGGTTCTGATGACAGGAGGATTATTCTCTGGGATTGGGAAACTTCCCGTATTAAACTCTCTTTCCATTCTGGTCATAGTAACAATGTTTTCCAAGCAAAGTTCATGCCGCACTCTGATGATCGAAGCATTGTCACTTGCGCTGCTGATGGCCAGGTATGTAATAAGGATCCTTCTTATTCTGTTTAGATGTGCTAACAATTAATATACCTTGTGCATTGTGAATCTGTGATTTTTTGGTAATTAGTCCGGTTCTTTACTTACTAAACTTGGTCGTTTACTTCAAAATCTAGATAAATAGAGTGATGTTCTATTATAGTATTATTATATAATGGATATGCATAAATCTTCTTAAGCCATTTGTTTTTTACTAAAAAGAAAACTGTCAATTTTAGGTGAGACATGCTCAAATTCTTGAAAATGGACGAATAGAGACCAAGTTATTGGCCAGGCATCAAGGACGGGCTCATAAGTTGGCTATTGAGCCCGGTAGCCCTCATATATTATATTCCTGCGGTGAAGATGGATTAGTACAACATGTGAGTGATTGACTTTTTGCTACTAATGTTTTTGTTCTTTATCCTTTATTCCTCTTTTACTAACTAAATATTAACAGTTTGATCTGAGAACTGGGACTGCAACAGAACTTTGTACATGCAAGCCACTTAAGGATAGATGGAATTACATGCCAGTCATCCATCTTAATGCAATTGCAATTGATCCAAGGAACCCAAATCTCTTTGCTGTTGCTGGGTCTGACGAGTATACACGACTTTTTGATATCCGCAAGTATAAATGGGATGGATCAACTGATTTTGGTCAACCGACCGACTACTTTTGCCCTCCGCACTTGATTGGCGATGAGCGAGTAGGAATAACAGGCCTGGCCTTCTCTGAACAAAGGGAACTTCTTGTGTCCTACAATGATGAATTTATATACCTTTTTACACAAGATATGGGTTTGGGACTGGACCCTGTTCCCATGTCCCCTTCATCTGTGAGCAGTGATACAAGTGAAGTGGAAGGTAGTCATGGATCTGTTCAATCTCAGTCAAACATGGATGCTGATGAGAAATTCACCCCTCAAGTTTTTAAAGGACACAGGAATTGTGAGACAGTCAAGGGTGTTAATTTCTTTGGTCCTAATTGTGAGTATGTGGTGAGTGGGTCAGACTGCGGTCGGATTTTCATTTGGAAAAAGAAAGGTGGTCAGCTTGTTCGTGTCATGGAAGCAGACAAGCATGTTGTGAACTGTATTGAGTCTCATCCTCATACAACAGTTCTTGCAAGCAGCGGTATTGAGCATGACATCAAGATATGGACTCCAAAGGCCCTTGAGAAAGCTACTTTGCCCAAGAATATTGAGCAGGTAAGAATTTGGTCTTCACGAGCTAGTTATTTGATGTCAAAACTCAACCACAAATCATATATTATCTTAGGTAGATGATGACAGGGCCAAATTATTGAGGGCAGCGAAATTATAACCCAATAAGCAAAAACAACAATAACTATTTCTAGAAGTTGATAGTCCCTAAAATAAATTTTTTTATTAGCAGTTGATAGTCCTGACTGTTTAAAATGAGGTGCTCATTTAATAGCAGTTGGGTCCTAACTTTTTATTCAATTTAATCATGTTTTAAATTTAAAATAAAGTGATAGCTGGTAATTCTTTTTAAGCATTCATTGAAACAATTCTTTTTCACAAATATATCAAGTTGATGGTTGTATACCCACACCACAAATATTTAAAACCTTGACTTGTATCCTCTGCAACAAATCTTCCCTTAACCAGACTGTTTTGATTTTGATTATCTAGTCCAGAACAAAGTTGCAGTATGCTTGCTCAATGCTCATTAACTGGTTCAGTTATTGCCAATGCAGAATTATTTAGGTTTTGTTTGGTTCAACCGAGGGGAGGGGAGGAGAGAAATTTTAATGGAGGCTAGAGGAGGGAAAGGGAATAGAGATATGTTTCTACAAAAGAAGGGAGAGGAGAGGAGGGATTTTATGTTATTCTAGGAGGGATTTTGAAACCCTATGAAGTACGAACTACTAAAAACATGACCGGCATCTATGTAGCCAATAGCAACTGCTGCAGCCGCAGTTGCGGCACGGTGCAGCGGCTCTGGTCTATGCAAAACGGTGTTGCAGTGCGTTTTAGGGTTGCAGCTGTAGGGGTGTTCTTCATGGCGCAATCTCGAAGAAAATGAGGAAGAAAACAAAGGAGGCCGCAACATTTATTTAAGAGCACAAAGTCTAAAATACCCTCATTCTGTCTTTTTAACTCTAGATGATTTTTTTACTGGAATTTTACAACCTTTCTTCTCCTAACATTACAATCGCAGCACTCTGTTTCTGGAAAGGTAGAGATTTCTTCTCAAGTGACCGTCGCTCTTTGTTCCTTTCTTTGCCGCAACTGATTCTTCTCAAGAAAGCTTCCCTTTTCTCTGTGCCAACATTCCCATCTTCTCAGCAACCATTCTTCTCCTCCCTGTTCCTTCCATCTCGATGACCATTATTCTTCTCTGTTTATAAGTTTCTGTATGTTTCTATGCTAACAGTCCCCTAATATGGCCTCGTCTTAGTTCCTTTCTTCTCCCCTATTTCTCTTTTTCTGCTTTGGTGATTAATTGTAAACATGTGTTTAGTTTTGTGCATTATTATACTTTTTAGCCATCATATGTGTATGGTTGAAAGTGTGTGTAATGTGTTAGGATTTAGAAATAGGGATAATTAGGAGTTTGTTAGTAGTTGTGTTCCTAGGTTGTTAGTGGTTGTATAGGTGTAACTACTTTGGTGTTTCTGTTATTAGTTAGTTACCTTGGACCTAATCCATGTCCTAATGTATTGGAAGTCTTTAAATAGAGACTTCTACCCCTTCAGAAAGATTCTTTTATCAACTTTAGAAATTGAGTGGTGTAAACCATTGTAGGAGCGTATCCGCTTTTGTGTATCATTTTCTTTGGAGAGATTATCTCATATTATTTCTTATTTGTTTTTTTCTAAATATTAGTATTCTTCCTCTTAATCATTGGAATCCAATTCTTGGGTTCCTGACATAATGTGTCTCTGGACTTTGACATAGCAGCCATACCACTACCCGCCACACAGCTATAGCGTTTTGTGGGGTTGGCCGCTAGGCTACGTTGTCTGCTATTGACTACCTAGCCAGTGTGGTTAGAGCTTGTGATATTGTTAAAATAATATTTTAAGGAAAATATCTGATTTTGTTATTGACTACCTAGCCAGTGTGGTTAGAGCTTGTGTTTTTGTTAAAATAATATTTTAAGGAAAATATCTGATTTTCTTGACACGGCAGTTCATAAGGGGGTTTCTCTCTCTGCCCAAACCATAAGGTTTCTAACAAAATGATACTCAATGCCTTCACTCTGGCTATCCCTATCCTTTATATAACTGGCATTTCCCTCTAACAAACTAGTCACATCAGCAAATGTAACCAACTCCACCATTCATCACATTAGTCGGGCTTAGGCCCAAATCCAGTACCTAACAATTTGACAAGCTGATATCAGCCACATCATTGCAAGGCTTGAACATGCTGGCCATGGGGAGTTGGGTTGGTGTTATGAATGCCAAGCATGATAAGTACTATCTCAAATATTTTTATGAAAGAGCATTTAATACTTTTTGAATATTCATCTATCTAAAAATATTTACCCTTGATTATAAAATGGTTCTAAATTCTATAATAAAAGAAAATTTAATATGCTGGTCTTGGAAAGTCCTTGACTTACATGACTTTAACAGTGATAATGCTCTTATTAAATGATAAATCATATAGTTGATATTTATGATACATGAGTGAACTATTTGAACAGCAGAGGAACTAATTTCTCTGCTGTTACTTCTTTGAAAAAGGTTCTCATGTTTGATGACAATGAAAATTGGCTTGATGATGATGAGAGTGATGATGATGTCGATGAGGATGATGATATGTTTATTGATAATGATGATGATATGTTTGATGATGATGATGATGATATTGATGATGAGGATGAGGATGAGGATGGCGATGACAATGAAGGTTGTGATGATGATGATCTCGATGAATATGACGATGGTGATTATGTCGATGATTGTAATGATGGTGACAACAATGGTGTTGGTGATGATAATAATGATGACAATGGCAATGATGATAATTTTTCTGGTGGTTTGTAATGATGCAAATTGATAAAAAATTTGTGTGTCCGACAGAAACCCAAGGCTAGGGGCTGGATGTACCAGATAGCTTCTCCAGAAGACCTGATGTTGCAACTGTTTTCACTTCCGAGGCGGAGGGTTAGGACAGAAAACAGTGTTGAACGTGCTGCTGCAGATCGTGAACTTTTAGAGTTGATATTGACATTCAATACTATTTCCGATGATTCTACCGACGATGATGGTGATGATGATGGAGATGTGATCAGCCAAGATGACTTGTTCAGTTGAGTTGAGTTGTGCATGTTGACTCTGGGCCTTCCAGAAGAATGGTAGCAATTGTATATAATATAGGATTAAGAATAACTGTTGAGTGGAATCTTGCGAATTGTCTTAACAGTATCCATATACAACTTATCGTAAATTCTATGTGGTAATTTTTTATGATTTTATTTTTGTAGCAGCACATAAGTTTTAATCTCTTTATGTTTATGTATGTGATGTAAATTAGTCCTCTTCTAGTTGTTTGTTTAAGGCTTTAATCTTTTGGGTTGTCAATGATTGATTTTGAGCAAATCTTCCCCTCACATGCTTTGGTTAAATTCAATTTTTTGATCACCTGAATATACGATTCTGATGGCTATACAAAAATGCCTAGTTTGTTAGAACTGAAGATTGAGAGTCACTACTTTTTTTTATTCAAGAAGGCAGAAGCAGGCTCACTTTTTTTTATTCAAGAAGGCAGGAGCTGGCTCACTTGCCCTAACAGTTTATTATATATGTATTTTCCAAAGTGATAACAAATTTTTTAGAACTTGTTATGATTTTTCTAAAATTCAACTATGAAAGTAAGTGACTTGAGGCTGCGAAGGATGGGTGCATTATAACATAATGAGTAAAAGCATCAGAACATCATCAACCGAGGGAGGCTAACTCCTAAGGAGAGGAAAGGGATGTAAACCCAAATCCCCTGAAAGGTGTGGAAGGAAACACAACTCATCTTTGTTTCCAAAAAAGTAATGTATAACTTTAGCCAATACTTCTCTGTTGTCTCAAGTAGCTAAGCAGTGATGCTATTCGAATTTTGAAGATGAGAAATGCCCCATTCTGTGCAATGTTTTGTTTAGAGCATTATTCAATTTCCCACGTCGTCTTTGTTCTTTTTATAAAATTCTCACGCGGTCTTTCAAACAAAAAGTATTGTATCCAAAGTAGCAAGAAACGATAGATCTTTACAAATTGTGGAAAAAAACGCAAAGAATGATCAACTATTATTTATTATGAGGGTGAGACTTGACTTCCATCCCAAAACGACAGCATGCGAGAGGAGAGACGAAAGAGCAACCTGGCCCAAGATTCAATTTGTTCTCTCTAAATGAAACCAAAAAATATTACTAATTAACGCCATTGCTTACTAGAAACTACAGGGGAGGTGTGTCAGATTTAGTTAAAACTTAAGGATGGTGACTGTAATCTTCTTTATTTATTTTTATGTAGATATGAGATAGTAATATAAATTATTTTATTTATAATAATAATAATAATACTTAAGGCAATTAATTGTACTTAGATTTAAATTATCTCAAGCTTATTTGATCTATACAGAATTTAGAAAAATAGATTTGCACGGAACTTGTACATTGAATGGTTGATCATCGATCAAGAATAAGTGGGTTCAGTTCCCATTTTTGTTAAACCATTCAATTTTAAGTTGACAATTTACAAGCCCGATGTCAACCGAATTTTGGGTCGGTTTCAGTTACCATGAGTTTGTTGGATTTTGCGGGTGAGTTGATTTTTTGACTGGTGTATTTTTTATTTTCTTCTTAACGTTGTTAATTTTCTTTCATCTTTAGTCTATTTTATTTTCAATTTTTTTTAAGAAAAAAGATATTAAGTTTTTAATATTTTTGTAAAATTTAATAAATTTTTATCAAACAATTCATTATTATACCGATGATGTAATGATTAAATGAGATTCAAGATCACCTCAAAAATTTATCAAATAAAGGACCATAAATTTCTTAATGATAAATATTCTTTTAATAATATATAATTAAAAATTAATATATTTCATTTAAAATTTTAAATTAAATACATTGATTTTATTTAATCATTTTTATTGATATTTTGTTACCAAGTTGTAATATATAAAATAAAATTACAATATCATAACATAAAATACCGAAATAATTAATTTGACCTATTTGTCTATTACAGACACTATACATGGGTTTGGAGCCTAAAGCACTTAAAAGTTATACATACAATATATATTATATAGTCACATTTACAGTAATCTAGTAGAATGAGGGTGCACGAATTATGTGTGTCAGCGTGTTGTGTTTGGTAAAAAAGAACAGAAAAAATAACGATCTAAGGCATGGGATGTGAGTGAGTTTTGAGTTTTGACTCTGAGTCTCTTCACCTCATATTAAAATGAATATTAAATATTAAATATTAATATTATTTGCGGTGTTGTTGTTATATAATATTTTGAGGTGAGGGAGAAGTGAGTGTTTTGTTTTGTTTTGTTTTGTTTAGAGTGAATCTGAAGATGGAAAGTTTGAGCTCATCTTCTTCTTCTGCAACGCTACCCTCTTTTTCCATCTTCTTCCCTTCTTCAACAACTATAACTTCCCTTTCTTCTTCCAAGCCCACTCACTTTCGTCTACCTTCCTCCAAGCGTACGTATTAGATACTCTCTCTCTCTCTCTCTCTCATTAATTTTCATTATTTTATCATTTTGTTTCAGGTGATGATGATCACGATTTAGACTCCAAATCGAAATCAAAGGATGAGATCAACAACATCAACCTTCCAATTCTTTCTCATCGACGCCTATCACTTTCTCCTCTTTCTAATGTATCTATCAATCGTCTTTTCCTTTCCCTATTCGTTTATTTTTTGTTTTTTTAGGTTTCTTTGTTATTATTACAATATTCAATTCATTTGTCTCATTCCTTTACCAAAATAACTGGAAATTATCAAATTATGCACAAACATCTTTTCTCACATTCAATTCTGATCAAAATTTGTGGGGTCAGGATGCGGCGATGGGGCTGGTCTTGAGTGCTGCTACGGGTAGAGGATGGACAACAGGTTCAGGGATGGAAGGGCCCTCTGTTCCTGCTGTTGGCAGTGATGATCAATTAGGGACAGGGAACATCTCCACTTTCCCATGGTCACTCTTCACAAAATCCCCGAGGCGAAGGATGCTTGTGGCTTTTACTTGTACCATCTGTGGCCAGCGAACTACGCGGGCTATTAACCCTCATGCTTACACTGATGGCACTGTTTTTGTTCAGGTAACATTCTGTTTTTGTTAACCTTAGCCTCTATTAAACTGTCAATCTAATTTTTGGATTTCAACTGAAGGAGCATTTGAACTTAGCTTATTTTAAGTTTATTTTAACAAGCTTCTGAAATTAGCTTATGTGAAGCTTATCATCCATCACCTGCTCAATTTATATTCACTCCCCAAATTCCATTTTTACAACGAAAACAAATATCAACGATGCAAATAGATTTTCAACACATAGTCAAATAGCTCATTGATTTTAAGCATTTATGTCATAAGCTCTTCTCGGTTTTTATTTTGTTTTGTCTATAAACCCATGTCAGTATATATTGAAAGATTTCATTCTGTCAAGTGTGGTTCTGCAAGATGCAACGATTTTTTAGGAAGTAGGAATATTATACACCAAACATTTTATCTATGTTATATTATATATCATCAGAATTTTCAGACAGTGGAGCTTTGCATAGTGATTGTGTAGAGCTTAACTGCTCAAAGTTTGGTTCTATTATTTATGTGAACTGTCATGAATTGCACAAGACAGGCGATTCCTCGTTAAACTGAAATACCTAGGTGAAACCTATCATACATAAGGGGAAATCCAGAACGGGTATTAATAATTTGACGATGATATTGGAATAACAAGCTAACCATTGGAGTCTGAAACTTAAGATATCAAAGATGATAAGCATAAATTGCCATATGGATGCAAGACTTCGAGTTGACCCTTAGAATTAGAAAAGCTGATAGGAATATCAACGCTTATGTTTCATTATTTGTTTGTAATTCTTTGATTCATTAAGACTAACCCTCTATAAATAACTAGGGAAACCCCATATAGATTATGACTTGAATCAAATTGATTGTTTTTTTAAACTTCAACAGTTAACCAACTTTTCCCCTTGACATCAGACGGTATTCTTGTTGTTTAATATTCTTTTAGGTTTTGGAATAATTTGTTGTTTGTGCAATCCAAAGAGACTTATGACTTTGTGTACTAACTACTAAGTGTGAAACCAAGCAGATTCCCCCCTGCTCCTCTCTCATGAAATTTTATTATTATTTAAAAAAAGAAAGCATGTATTTATTGGTGACACGTGCAATGTACTAGTAGCAACATAGCTTGCCACTCATCACCAAGAAATGAGTATGATCCTGTTCTGGCAGCTTTAAGTATATTTTCAATATTAAAACTTTGAATTGTGGGATGACTAAATATTAGAGAATGAGACTTGTTAATTTAGTGCTTATAAATTTGATAATATTATGATTATAATATTTTTTAAATTCCTTTTTTGTATGCTTGACAAATGTATATCATATCCGATCAATATATTGTTACATAGTTGCCCACAATATATAAATGGGAAAAGTCCAGTTCAACCCTCCTCCTGGCTCCCAGTTGAACTTAAAATCTTAAAACCAGCTCTAAATATTGTAGAGGGACAATTTTCAATGCAAAAAAGTAGTGTGCCAAAAAGAAAAAAAAACATGAGAATGTCATGTCCAATTTCTAATGAGAACGGAAGGAAAGAAAGCTTACCATATATTTGTTTTCCCATTGTTGGCAGTGCTGTGGATGCAATGCGTATCATAAGCTTGTGGATCACTTGAACTTGTTTCAGGAGACGAATTGCTATCTGAATTCAAGTTTTAATTATAAAGGTCCTGGATGGGATAATCTTAAGTTCAGGTACATGGACATAGATAGCGACAATGATGATGATATATTCCCCGACAATGATGATATATTCCCTGTTACATGAGTGAATTGCCAGATTATGGAGCGTATATTTTCTGCCTCTGATCTTAAGGAATTTTAGTTTAGGTGTTGTGTATATTGTTTATGTTTTCATGCATAATAGTAAAATTTGTCAGAGGATTGCCTTGTATAGTTATATATTAATATGTGCATGTATAGCTTCCAACTTATTTGTACTGTCATGAATTTGATAATGTACAATACATTACATAACTATTTCCTTTGCTTCTCTTCATCTTGTCAAATGGTTAGGATCAATTTTGTTTGACTCTCAGCCATTGCCCCTTGGCCTATCTCTGAAGTTCCGCTATAATTAAAAACCTTTTTAATCAGTGTGTTTTAGCCTTGTTTCCTTACATAATTTTATGGCGCTATACTCCTCAGAGGTGTAAATAATATTTCAATGGACTGATCAATATTTTAAAAAAAAAAGTTTAATATTCAAAATCAATCATTACATTACAAAGTTCAAGTTCACACACTTGATGTCAATCATCCATAACATAAAACATACTAAAAATTACAGCCCTTCACTAACTTATATATAGAAACATAAGTGTCCAACGGGCCCCGCTAGCTTGAGCTCCCGGGAAAATGAAGAACAATATAAATCTAAGGCTGTATGAATGCAAGAAATACTATTGCTAAGTTTTGAAGGTTTGAGACACAACTGATGAGACACTGGCTCATAAATACATACCACATTTCCTCTTCATAATTGCAGGGAATTCTGTGCTTTACCAGTTGGTTCACCCGTTTACTATTTTCAAAACCAACTTAACTGAACCATGTTCCTTTTTCTGTAATTCACCATTGAGAATTCTTGGTTTCCACGTGTCAAAGCATACATATTGTCAGTAGAAGTAGAACCTGTACTTAAAGCATGGTTCCTTCCATTTTTTTGCTAACTTATCTCTGATAGGCTATGTACAACAATTTTTGTTGCTTCTGAGCACAAACAGTAAGTAGACTTATCTCCCACCTCAGACCAAGGTTTCTGTGCAGCGGTTACGGTTACTACTAACTTTATCATCCACGATAGGAGGAGGAGCACGAATCATTAGACTAAGGAAAAATGCTGTCATCTGAAATACAATGTGATATGTTAACTGAATGACCAAGGAAAAAGTGCAACTATGCAACCATGTCCATGATATCAATATTCTATACATAATGTCACTCTTAATTAAAAGGGTAGGAACCAATTCTCTGGTTCTGTAATGAAAACAACTAACAATTATCCCCAGTAGATGCTGAATATTGAGGTCGAAAGATCATCTTACCAGGATTAGCCCAAGGCACATTAAGCTGAATCCAGGAAAATTGAACGGTGCATCTTCTGACAGGAATAAGGCTGCATACCATGTAAAAGCTCAGTTTCTGATTTCCCCCCTAATTCAGTAGTACTACACGTGTTCATATATTTTACTCCTAATTATAGTTTTACCTGTCAGTGGACTGAAAATTAATGGAGAAATGATGTTGGCGACCGAAGTGATTCCTGAGAGACATCCTTGAACCATTCCCTAAACCAAAAACTGAACTGCTAAGCATATAGAGATAAGTTGAGCGGAGTTCTCACTCAAAGTTTTACCACTCAATGCTTAGTCCGACTGTTTAATTAAAACGATAACATCAAATTTATTGTATGATTTTTCAATATTAATTATAATTTGAACTTTCTGAGCCAGTCTTGTATTCTCTAACTAACCTACTCTTTCAACACATTTTTATTATTAGATAAAAGTCACATGTATACCCCATTCTCTATTTGATAAAACTTTCATGAATTTTACTCAACAATAAAACATAATTAACAGGATACCTGTTCATTAGGTCCGACTTGTTTGGATGCGATGCTGGTTATCTGTACCAATCACGCAGTGAGGGATTAGAGTATGTATTATTTCCAAGTATTAAAACAAAAACAAATATGAATATATGATAGAGATTAGAGAGGAATAACATATACAAGTAAGACACTTACAGTTGGGCGCACAAGAACACCTAAAACGGAGAAACCTGCTAGAGCATATGGTACCTGCATGATTTTCAAAAGCCTTGAAGGATTGTTTGGCAGAATATAATAAACTTAGCAAATCACAAGCTTTTTTAAAATACTTACCCATGCTGACCAAGATATACTGTACACAAATATCTGCATAGCATAATAAACTAATCATGAGGTGACTTAGAAAATAAAATTAAGGAGAAAACAAACTAGAATGAAAATTGCATAAATACTATGATACTACAAATAATTTTATAACTAAATTTTGTTTGAATTGAATCAATGCTAACTCTGTTAGGTTTTTCTAATTGTGTTAGATAATATTATTATTAGTTGTTAGTAGTAAGGTTTGTTTAGTTTTTTCTATTATCTACTGTATATACCCATTGTAACATTAACATTGTAAGCTTTGTTCATTTTCTATTGAAACCCTAACCTAAGGGTCCTTCTTCTTCTCTTTTGTTCTTCTTCCTCCTCTATGATTTTAAATGTTCGCCATTGTTAACATATTAGGCTATATGGATTCACAAAATACTTAAGTGTTACCGGTACTGAAATATACTACTAGGCACTAGCATAGCATATGATTCAATTGAATTTGACTCCTCTGAAATAAATAGAGAATAAAGTTAGACAATTAATTGTTGATATTTCAACTTGTTTGTAATATTTGATACATATATATACAATATCAACTATTGATTTGTTAATGATTGATATTACTAATGCGATAAATTTAGAGGAGCCAAATACCATATTACATATGGTTCAATCAATTCATCAATAGTATTATAATATACTACTAGCATGCTTTTAAACAAGAAATGACGAAAACCGGGGAACTGTCAAATGTCAGGCTTGAACTTACATTTATGCAGGAAACAAAGAGCCCTGTTGTGAGCAACTTCTCCTCTCCTACAGCAGGCACTAATATGGGCATGAGAAATAGCTGGGAAATAATTGCAAGTACAAAAAACAACAAGAGGTTAGTTAATTAATATGTGTAATTAAAGTGTAACATTTCCAATCTTCCATTGAAATATAAAGGGAAACTAAAAATGTTGAACAGATTAAAAGAACACATCAAATTAAACAAAACACTTAAACTAGGACTATGGTGTACTTGTGTCAAAGTAGCTCCAATCCCGCTAATCATCATTAAATCGGCAAACTGGTTCTTGTTGTATCGAAAACGCGCCTTCAAATAATACTGCATGAAGCAGGACATTTATTTCAATTAGTTACAGAATTTGAAATTTGTAGTAAGATTATTGCTTCTAAAGCCATGCCATGTCGTTAATTGACTATAATCAGTAATAGAGACAGTAAAAATTTACCAGCAATACAGCCATCAAGCCACCATCTGCAAGACTATTGAAAAGTAAAACAATTCCGGCTTGTGAGAATGTAGGGCTGCAAAAGTATAGTTTGTAAGATAAACAACTCTATCAAATAAGTTGCTTGAGTTGGTAACAAATAAGAACATTAAAAAATGGACTAAATTCCCTCAATGCAAGATATGTATACATATCTTCACTGCCTTACTTACCTACACTTGAGCAAACAAACTACATCTCCCATTGAAGGCAGTTTCTTAAACGTTCCTGTTGTCCTTTGTGGCATATCATCCTCACATTGTTGAATGCATGGTTCCTCTACCTCTTTCAATAATGGTTGCCTCATAGGTAAACTTTCCTTAAGGAAAATTCTCATGTACACCAATGCTATCATTGAGAAGACTGAAGCAACCTTCATAAACCAATCACAAGTACAGAAAAAAATCAGAATAGTAATATTATGACAGATACCTCAAACAGCTAGCAAATGAATTTTATTCTAACCTGAAATGTCAAAGCTGGAGATAGGAATCTAGCAGCCAAAGTTCCACCAACAAATGATGCTGATCCAACACCGGCAAGTATTCCGAATGCCGAGGCTCGTTTCCCAACTGGAACCTTATCTGCCTAATAAGTAATTCAAAATTATTACATAATGTTAAATTTTTTTTTAATCATTTAATGTGTATGAACTTGAATGAATAATAGGTTTATGGGACTGTAAAGTTAGTACCACATATGCAAGAGCTAGGCAATGGAAGCTTCCTTCGCCTGCAATGGCAGCAAGAGTTTTCACCACGTAGTATGCATAG
Source organism: Cicer bijugum (assembly GCA_037974875.1). Lineage (NCBI taxonomy): Eukaryota > Viridiplantae > Streptophyta > Magnoliopsida > Fabales > Fabaceae > Cicer > Cicer bijugum. The sequence continues at coordinate 1,010,542 of JBBPBT010000517.1, forward strand.
AAGAATTTGGTAGCTCTGCTATATGCTAATATGGCTGCATATATACGACATTAATTTATTTTATTAGTATTATGCCAATTAACCTTGATATAAAAATGAAGTTGGAGAAAAATTGTTATTAGGAACAATGAATAACATTCAGTTAGGACGAACTCATAAACACATATAAATACAATTTCTAACAATTTTAATTCTGTACTAATAACTTTTGAACCATTTTATGTTCAGTATCATATTTTCCAAGTTAGCAACCCAGGTTAGAAATATGTTAATAAGATAATTATTATTTTGTCCTTAATTCCTAGATCAACTAACAAATATCAAAATTTGTTTTTAAATTTGGATATTGGATTATTTATAGCATTACTATATTGTCGACACAAGTTTAGGTTTCGATGTATTTGGATGGCTCAATTGGTAGTGAGATCTTTGAAGAGGTGGTATTAATTTCCAATTGAGGGAAAGGGGGTTACACAAGGAATTCCATTAATTATCAGATTGTCAATCAAATCCAATCCGATTTTTTTGGATACAACATACATATAATTCAATAACCAATACAAATTATACAAAAAGAATATTAATAATTATTGGAGCTTTGTGAGGTCACTATATTTGATAAGGAAAAACTATGAAAAGCAAAAGGAGTGGTGATCAAAAGGTTCAAAATGGCGTTGAGTGCCAAACAGTAAGGGAATTCATGTAATGAGATGAGTGACATATTAGCACACCTTCATGATGGGTGTGCCTGTGCTTCTATGTAGATGAGACATCCATAATTAGACATCCCACTAAGGGAACACCAGAATATATATACTGTACATCAATGGTTCATTTTCACTAAGTTTTTTGTTTAAGTTTTTTCAGTTCCTGTCGTTTAAGAGGTTTGGATAAATTATTATTAATTAAAGTGGTTCTTTAATATTACAAAACTAAACTGTTTCGTGAAGAAACATCAGTGAAATTTTTCACTTAAACTACACTCTTAATTATACAATTACAGTCATTCATACTGATTTTTTTAAAGCACTTTTTTTTTATCAAAATTCAAAAAGCACTTGACTTCCTTTTTTTTATTTCACCTGTCTCATATTGTGTATTGTTTGAAATATCTCTCTATCTCAAATTATTAACGTAATTGTAAATATATAGTAAACAAATAATAAATTAAGTACAAAACTATTTTTGTCGTAACTTTATTTTCATTAAAAATTAATATGAAAAAACATTTTAAAGAAATGTCGACATTACAGATGAGAGGGATAGGGTAATTACTAAGCATAACAAACTTTTTTTAATATTGTGCAACCACTATACTATTAGTAGAAATAGCTTTGAATTTAAGCAAGTTATTAGCCTAAACGTTTTAGAAAATTCAAATTCAAATCTTAACCGTCAATTGTTATATTTTTTAATCAAATTAAATTATTAACATTGGAACTCATTTGAGTCTAAAGTATAAAAGATCTGTATAGCAGAAGCAGGTGGTGCGTCTCCATAATAGTAATAGTAATACAATATCAATATGCGCATTGTTTCAACTATTATTAATTCCAATATAAAAAGCAGCAGGACCATAAGAATAGACATATGCTTCCACCTCAACTAAAAACTGAGTCTCCTTAATAATTAAATATTGACTAAACTATCTTTCTATTCTAATCTTTGAAGATGTGTGGTGGTGTTTCTTTTACAGTTGAAATAGCTTATAATTCTTAATAACTATTTTATATTTTTCATTAAATGGGTGACCAAAATTATATCATCATATAGTACCAGAGATTAAAATGATGGCATGAAATATATACTAATAGTAGACTAGTAGTAGTACCTTGAGGAATGAGAGCCACCGTGAGAGGAAGTGTGATCAACGCTTTCCTGCCATACCGATCAGACAAATTTCCAATTAAAGGTGTAGTCACCACTGACCCCACTCCAATCATCTGCCACATGTATCAAAATATCACCAATTCATTTAATTAATTTTTACACACTATTTTTTTTTTTATATTTTGATCTTGGATGAACTTAGTCGTTTTGATATTTAAATATATTATTAATTATGGTTTTAATTTCTATATATATTTTTTATTTATAAGAAAAATATTAAAAATGTATTTACAATTGCATTACATTCAAGATTATAATGTCAGAGTCTTAAACCTTCAAAAGACCAAAATAAATTATTCCTTAGCAAAAATCTCTTATATATCATTGACTGTTTTTTCTTCTAAAAATATTCTTAACTATTAAAATCAACTAGACCACAAATATAAATATAAATAAGATAAAATAATTATGTCTTATGAAGATTAGATTTAGATATGTAATACTACTGATTATTGTTATATTGAATATCATTATCAATTTTTTAATTTTCATAATTTAACCAATTAGATTTTGTATTTTAGAATTGAGGTAGTATATCCATTGCTTGATTTAGGAGAAAGAGAAATAAGAACCAGAAGGATCGTGGTCATCAAAAGCCATTTACTTTGATAACATGTGATTTAACTTTTTTTATTCTTGCCGAAAACATCTTTTTTTATTTTGACTAAAAAAAACAATCCTTTTTTTCATCCAATGAATTTAATATTTTCAAGCTAGTGACAAGTATGTATGACCTTTAAAAAAAGAGATGCACACTGCAAAGCTAAAAGCTTAGCTTAGGTAACTTGCAAGTATCTTTATAACTAAGAAAAAGACATATCACTTAATTTAATCAAGAAATGACTTTCAACTAATAATTAACACTACTAAGCTCATAAGTTCATGATTTAGACACACACAAACTTAAACATAATTAAAAAAATATTTCACTTCAAATTTATTTATATTAATATTTAAATTCATTCCGCATTTTTTAAATCACTAACTAAACTAACTACTTACATATAACACACAAATTACTTAATTTGTATATGCACAATATAGTATTTATGAAGAAAAAAAATGTACTTATACAAATTTATATAAAAGTGATAATAGATTAGGAAGAAATTTATACAAAGAGCATTGTATTTAAAATCTAGTTACGAAGAAATGAAAAGCAAAAAACATTAGTAAATGAAATATATGAGAGAAGAGAGGCTAACAGCATGCTGAAAACCAGTGAGGTAAATGGCAAGAGAACATTCATCTTGACCGGGGCAAAGTGCCGCCATGGTAACGTCGGTGATCGCCGGAATTACTATTACTCCGCCAATGCCGGCCAGAAACATTGTGACTAATAAGTGAGTAAGCCCCGTTATGCCCTCCATAGATAAGCTTCAATTTAATATTTGGATTTGGGCTTTTTATGATTTTGGAAGTTGAAGGAGTACAGACACAAAGAGTTTAGTGGTACTCACAGAATGCGCACTCTGTTCTACTCAATATATACTCCTTTTCGTTATTCGGTTGCTTCTACAATGAAAAGGATCTATGGCCCATGCGTGGGCCCGCCCGGGCCCTCTCTTTCATATAAATATTAATTCATTGATTTTGTTTCTTAAGAATTTAATTACTCTCATTTTGATAAAGGAATTTTATAAGTTTAACCGTATTTCATCTCATAATGTAAATTTATATTGGTAGGCATGGCAAGACTTCATGTAATGTAATCATGGGTATCCATTTAATTTATCTTAATTTTGATAAAAAAAAGAGTGCGAGTTTTCATTTAATTTATCTTAATTTCAATGGAAAAAAGAGTGGGAGTTTTTGTCGAAATTTAAATTCTATGGTAGAGTAGACGTTGGAGTTGTTGATCTGTCTGCATTCATTCATGAATCTATTAGTAAATTTTTTACTATTTTTAAATGTATATTAATTAACTTATTCACTTTATTTAATTTTTTTTATTATTAAAAAATGTAATCCAGTCTCTAGAAAAAATACGATTTTAATATGTTTTTATTTTATGATTGTCTAATATTATATTTGTCTATAAATATGAAATGACATTGATTAAATTATAAGAGTTAACAGAGTTGGTAGTAATATTATATTTTTTTAATGAATTATGTTGTTTTATGTTTTTATCTTTCAAGAAATTAGTTTATATTATCTATATAAGTAATGAAAAATAATAATTCTTTAATCAAATTAATATTACATGAGTTTAATATCAAATGAAATTAAACCCAAATATTAATTTGTGTATAAAAATCTTCACTTAAAAAATAATTCAATATAGTGATTTACTACTAATTTGGCATCTATTATTAATTT
>JBBPBT010000517.1:1019288-1030353 GCA_037974875.1 Cicer bijugum
ATATTAAAAAAAAAAAACGTTGGATTCCTTTCCTCTCCTATTAAAAAGAAAAAGTGAACTAAAGTCCAAAGGATGGTGTTGTCTTTTAATTTCTTATATACCTCTATTTCTTCTTATCGTAATTTTTATCTCTATCATGTGTATGTTTTTCTTTATTTTATTTTTTTGACAGATCTACCGTGTTATCTTCTCTATTATTATATTAAGATTATATATATTGGGAAAATGATAGTAGGATATGCTTTTAAAAGAGGTACGCTAACATTTTGACTCTTTTAAAGTGTAACTTGATTCTATATGCTCATAAAAAAATAGTTTGATTCGACAATGTGGATCTAAAGACAGAGAGTAAAGAATTGCTTATAAAAAGAAGGAGTAAGAAAAAAGGGAGTAAAGAATTCTTGATGAGTTCCCAAAAGCAAAGATGTGTGATCAAATTCAGCATCTTATGGTGTTTTTCATACTTTAACGAATTATATATACTACTCCTAAGTCCAAAGAAGCAAATAATACACTTTGGTTTTTCGGCTGAAACTTATACAGTGAATAAAATAAAATATATATTTTACACTAAATATCACTTGTGTCCCTCAACTTAATTTCGTTTTATTTTTTTATTTTATTTTTTATTTGATTATTTATTTTAATTTTAAGTGATAATTTAATTTTTTTTATATTTTAAAATATCAACAATGTTATCTTTATTTTTTTATAAAAATTCATAAAAAATTTCAAACAAAACCCATTTAATTAATTATCATTTCAATATAATGAAATTTCATCAAATTCATAACTTTATATCTTTAAATAAACTCATATTTTCATATCTAACAACATCAAATAAAGAATCACAAATATGAATTTATTTTAATATATGAGTTACGAATTTGATAAAAATTTGTTTTATATTAAAAAAAAATGATTAATTTTATGGGTTTTGTTTACAAATTTTGATGAATTTTTTGTATTTATTGTAAAAAAAAGATAACATTGTTGACATTATAAAATAGATCAAATTGTCACTTAAAATTAAAATAAAAAATCCAATAAAAAATCCAATAAAAAAAATAAAATAAAAAACTAAAATATTAACTGAAATTAAATTAATAAGAAAAAATTATCAAAATAAATAAACTTATTTATTATTATATTTTTAAATAACTTTTAAAATACACCCTCATATAAAGTTGTAAGATGTTAAATAAATATATTAAAATGATATTTATTCAGTCTCTTATATTTATTTACTTTTCGACTTTTTACTTACTTATAGTTTATCGAGTAAAATATACTATTGAATCAAAGTTCCAATAGTGTATTTTACGGAGGGATGGACAATCATCATATTCACTGAATGAATATTTTGGGCTAAGTTGACCGATTAAACTAAGAGAATTGTACTGTGCACTCCCTCTCCAATTTTACTTTTCATCCTCTCATTTTTTTCTAAAGACCATTTTATTCTTTTTATTTTGTATAAAACCATAAATATTGGAAAATTATATACTTTTGAAATAATAAAAAGTTAGTTTTTTTATATTTTCGAAAGTTTTGTTAAATTTGAAACTTTTGAAATTTAATTTTTCAGAAAATTTAACCAATTTCGAAACTTTTGATAAATGTCAAAGTTTCGAAATGCTATTTTACAGGATCATCTAAAACTTTTAAAACTTTGAATAAATTTGAAAGTTACGAAGTATGATTTTCCAAAAAACATCAAAACTTTAGAAAGTTTTGACGAATTTGAAACTTCCAAAATTAGATATCAAATTTATTATTATTAATTTATTACTATAAATATATTACTATTTATTACTATAAATTTATTAAAATTTATTATTATTAATTTATTACTAATAAAAATAAATTTCTGAACTTTCCATGAATATCAAAGTTTTGAAATTGTAAAACTTTATGTTTTTGAATTTTATATTTTGAAACTTTCAGATTGTTATAAAGTTTCAAAATGAAAACTTTCTAAAGTTTCAAAATTTTGGGAAAAAATGAACTTCAAAAGTTTCATATTCATGAAAACTTTCAAAATTTAAAAAATTTAATATTTCGAAAATTTCAAAGTTTCGAAGTTTATCTTACTTTTGAATTTCGAAAGTTTCAAAGGTTCGAATATTTGCAAATGTGATTTGGACAATTCAAACTGTCGAATAAAATTAATAAAAAAAAAAAGAATTTTTTTTAAAGATTTTTACTAATAATATTAAAGACAATATGATATTTTCCTTAAACATGAGAGGTGGGAGGTACACAACCCTTAAACTAAGAAAATTTTCCTTTGTACCCACACACTTGTTGACACCTAATTTTGTTCGATTTTTTATTTATTTTTTACATTTTATTAAAAAAGAAAATAATAATAATAATGACAATAATAATAAATATATAAAGGTGAAGAAATAAAAATAAAGGAAACTGAAAAGAAATGAATTAATTGTCATAAAAATCGATGCAATGATGATCAAAATAAATGAAGAAAAAAAAACAGAAAAGAAATTGATTGATAGTCTTAAAAATCAGAATAATGGTGATCAATTGAATAGAAAAGAAACCGAAGAAGTGAATCAATGAGAATAAGAATCGGTGTAATTATGGCCAATTAAAAGAAAAAAAAAACCAAAAAAAATAGATTAATGGTAATCAATTGACAATGATTCTCTTGTCTTTTGCAATCTACATCCAAAAGTCTATAAATAGTCTGCCACAAGAAGGCAAAGGGGAGCACAATTGGAAACACAAACTAAGAACACACAAAAATAGAGAGATTAGTTAGCAAAAGAGAAGGAGAGAATCCGATCTTGAAGTAATCAGTCTAGTAAGGTACCATTTTCTTATTCTTTTCTCTAGTCTGCTTATTAGTTTTTTTTTTGTTTTTACATCTTTTTTTTATGTATATATTTTTTCTCTTTCTATTTTTTTGTTTATAAAAATAAACTCATATGTTAAGCTTTCATTTTATTTTTTAAATCGTTTAATCTTAAAAATTGTCTTCTTTGTAATATAAAATAATAAAAAATATAACTAGTTGATGTCTATAGATCCAGAAAACAAATTTTATCGTATTGTAATTTAATAAAAAATTTCATAATACGTCTTTATCAAATAAAAAAAAAATTATAACGGATAAATGATTTTACCCTTATGATTAAAATTAATGGTTGTTGCCGCTGGATGAAATTCATCCTCGCTCGCTACACCATATTATTTACTTTCAATCGTTGGTGGCCTTTGTGTCGCGACAGATCCGACAACGTACGAGCAAATTATTTAACATATTATTTCACCGTCGTGTCCATTTGTCTCGTTCAGAAACCGCCACGTTACGAAATTTTTTTTCTTAAAAAAAATTAATTTCTTTTTTTTCGTTAAAACAGACCAATATTATTATTATTATTATTATTACATTTTTATTTTTTCAATAAGCATATAAATAAATAAAATAATAAAATCGGTCAACACACAAATATTTTCTACCCAAGAACTATGTGTGTTTTGATTTCCCCTATTGCACCTAGGGATACGTAGGAGCAAGGTCCTCCCCTTGTCAAACCAAATTAATAAAAAAAATATTTTTCTTCTTTCATTAATGTAAATAATTTAATTTTTTTATTTATTATTCTTTTTGGGTAAAAATAAATAAATAAATAAATAAATAGTTTGTATATAATTAATTATAGGGTAACCGTTTTAACGGACGTTGTAGGGTGATAATACTTCCCTACTCGTAATCGACTCCCGAATTCAAATTGTTGGTTAAAAAATATTATTTTAGGTTTTATCCAATTTTTCCCTTAATAAAATTAAAATTAGTGGCGACTCCTTTTTCACGGACAAACCGGACGCGACAGCTGGCGACTCCACTGGGAATTTTTGAGAGTCAAGTCCAATCTAATTAATTATATATAGTTATTTTATTATTTATTATTTTGCTTATATTACCCCTATTGTTTTATTTTATTTTATTTTATTTTTTATTTTGTTATATTATTAATATAATTATATGTGTTTTTTTTATTTTTTTTTATTATGATGATTTTTTTTTTATGTATTTTTCTATACACCCTAACACGACTCACACACTTATGAGTGGGCTCTATACCCGGGCTGAGTGCAAACTTAAGATAAGTTAGAGACTGTGTAATGATAATCTTCTGGATGTACATCCTGTTTGGTTGTCATGAAAGTCTCACCTATAGTTGACCTTTTCTAGAATATTATATGAAAAACTTACTCTATGTCATGTTCACTACCTGCTAGTATACCCAAGTTTTTTTTTTCTCCTCATCATCATCATTTTTTTTTTGTTTGCATAATATCCTTTATCATTGTTACTTTTGAAAAATCATTATCTCATTATTTTAAAAACCATAAATATTAAAGCTTGTTGTGAATAACTTTAACCACAGGAGATATGGGATCAAATGGTGGCTCAAACATTATTCCATTAATAAAGACCTTACCATTGAGAGTTCTTAAACCGGATGTAAACAACATTAAGAATCTTGCTCGGAAGTTGAAAAAAGTACAACCTGTAATCTTTATGGGGAAATTCGGCAAAATTCTTGATTTACTTGAAGTTAATGTACAAGTGGATGCCCTTACAACGTTGGCCCAATTCTATGATCCTCCTTTCAGGTGTTTCACTTTTAAGGACTTTCAGTTGGCCCCAAAGTTGGAGGAGTTCGAACGAATAATGGGATATCTGTACCAATACATGGAACACTACCCTTTGGTTCCCATGAGGGGAACATCGACAAAAACACCGCATCTACAAATCACTTCATTTATATCTTGACTTTTGGAGTACCATTGAATCGTTCTTTCGTTGAGATTTGCTAGAACGTTAAGAGCAAAAAAGAATGGGCCCACGTTCTAGCAAATCTCAACGAAAGAACAATTCAATGGTACTCCAGAAGTCAAGATATAAATGAAGTGATTTATAGATGCGGTGTTTTTGTCGATGTTCCCCTCATGGGAACCAAAGGGTAGTGTTCCATGTATTGGTACAGATATCCCATTATTCGTTCGAACTCCTCCAACGTTGGGGCCAACTAAAAGTCCTTAAAAGTGAAACACCTGAAAGGAGGATCATAGAATTGGGTCAACGCTGTAAGGGCATCCACTTGTACATTAACTTCAAGTAAATCAAGAATTTTGCCGAATTTCCCCATAAAGATTACACGTTGTACTTTTTTCAACTTCCGAGCAAGATTCTTAATGTTGTTTACATCCGGTTTAAGAACTCTCAATGGTAAAGTCTTTATTAATGGAATAATGTTTGAGCCACCATTTGATCCCATATCTCCTGCGGTTAAAGTTATTCACAACAAGCTTTAATTTTTATGGTTTTTAAAATGATGAGATAATGATTTTTCAAAAGTAACAATGATAAAGGATATTATGCACAAAAAAAAAATGATGATGATGAGGAGAAAAAAAAACTTGGGTATACTAGCAGGTAGTGAACACGACATAGAGTAAGTTTTTCATATAATATTCTAGAAAAGGTCAACTATAGGTGAGACTTTCATGACAACCAAACAGGATGTACATCCAGAAGATTATCATTACACAGTCTCTAACTTATCTTAAGTTTGCACTCAGCCCGGGTATAGAGCCCACTCATGAGTGTGTGAGTCGTGTTAGGGTGTATAGAAAAATACATAAAAAAAATCATCATAATAAAAATAAATAAATAAAACACATATAATTATATTAATAATATAACAAAATAAAAAATAAAATAAAATAAAATAAAACAATAGGGATAATATAAATAAAATAATAAATAATAAAATAACTATATATAATTAATTAGATTGGGCTTGACTCTCAAAAATTCCCAGTGGAGTCGCCAGCTGTCGCGTCCGGTTTGTCCGCGAAAAAGGAGTCGCCACCAATTTTAATTTTATTAAGGGAAAAATTGGATAAAACCTAAAATAATATTTTTCAACCAAAAATTTGGATTCGGGAGTCGATTACAAGTAGGGAAGTATTATCACCCTACAACGTCCGTTAAAACGGTTACCCTATAATTAATTATATACAAACTATTTATTTATTTATTTTTACCCCAAAAAGAATAATAAATAAAAAAAATTAAATTATTTACATTAATGAAAGAAGAAAAATATATTTTTTTTATTAATTTGGTTTGACAAGGGGAGGACCTTGCTCCTACGTATCCCTAGGTGCAATAGGAAAATCAAAACACACATAGTTCTTGGGTAGAAAATATTTGTGTGTTGACCAATTTTATTATTATTTTTATTTATATGTGTATTAAAAAAATAAAAATGTAATAATAATAATAATGATAAATATAATAATAATAATAATATTTGTCTGTTTTAACGAGAAAAAAAAAAGAAATTAATTTTTTTTATCTTGTGTATGAATAACAAAATCTTTTGTAATTCATAGACAAAATGTTTATGATGCTAGCTTGATGAGAAGAATACGTAAGTCATGGGGATATGTCGTTAGAAGAGGTCAAGAATTAGGGCCTAGAAGTTGTGGTATAAGAGAGGAATATCATAATTGGGTGAAAAAGAGGGCACTAGAGGTCAAGTTGCCTTTTCATAGCACCATAATTACTCCCGAAGTAGTAACAACAGAATCATTTTTTAGTACTAAAGATTTAGAGGCTGAGTTAGCTCTCAAAGGACAAGAAATTGAAAAATTACAAAAAGAATTAGAGATGGCTCACCAGGCTTATAGAGATATGGAGTATAAAAATACTCAACAGTCCCTTATCCTTGAGAAAGTACAAAAAAGGGCAAGAGAGGAAGAAGAAAGCAAGGAGAGAACTCGAATCTGTTTGCGGGGTGCGAATGAAGATTTAAGACTTAGACGTCAAGAAAGGGATGATGTAGTGATTGAAGGTCTTAGACTTAAAGAGTTACTAACGAAATCTGGGGAAAATCATGAAGTCATCCGTCGACAAGAAGCAAATCTAAAGCAACAAATAGAGAGGGTAAGAGCGGAATGCGAAAGCAAGATCATGGTAGAAAGGCAATGTCAAGAAAAGATCATTGAAGCATACCGAGTTGAACTTGCAAGAAAAGAAGAGGAGATGTATACACAAAAAGACACTATCGAGAGACTTGTTCAAGAAGGGATGTTTTGGATGGACCGTTTCTCCAAACTAGTTTATTTGACCAACTCCGCTATCGAAGATATTCCACCATTATTAAGGGCCGCTGATGGGATGGCTAATCCTCTCTCTACCCCTCAAGAGATCTCTATTTTTATCGAACAATGTAAAAGTTTAATCGAGCAAATGAAAAAATTGATTGCTCATTAAATCTGCATATTTCGTGTTTAGGTTTCAACTTTCGTTTTGTGGTAAAACTTGTATTTTTCTAATTTTCAATAAATTAAATCTTACTCTACTTTTGGTCCCATAACTCTCTCTTTATTGGTTAAGATATTCACAAACAAACAATAAATAGTTCTTTGACATTCATGTACAATTACATTTTCATACATCATGTTGCATACTCATGCCATACTCTTTCACAGAAAAAATAACACAACAAACAAAAAAGTTGGTGCTACGACACCGTTATCGGACACGATCTCAATAAAAAAATCATGGATGAGCTAAAGCAAATAGAAATAAGAGAAGACGTGAACCAACTCAAGGGGCAAATGACCAAGATCTTGGAGATTCTACAAGCACTTGGAAATAAAAATGATGGGAATCCTTTGGTAGACGAGGGGGTGTCACAAAACACTCTAGTTCACCCAACAGGTGCTGCTCCACACCTTCACACTAATTATCAAGAAGGGAAGACGCAACAATTTCCACTTTATGGTTTGCCGCCAGGCTATACCCCACCCATAGACACTCATCTCCCCAACAACAATCCATTGGTTGTGGCTACAAATCCACAAACTAGTATCAATGAATTCCCTCAAGTGCAACCTTCACCCCTTACTTCGGGATTTCCTGGCACTTCACCGCAAGGAAAAATTACTGAAGCTACGTCGGTGATGTTAAACATACATCACGAAGCTCGACCGCTCGAGAACAATCAATCCCAAGAAAAATGGCAAGCATTGGAAGAACGCTTAAGAGTTATCGAAGGGGGAAACAATTATGGATTTGATGCTTCAAACTATGCCTCGTTTCTGATGTTATAATACCACCAAAATTCAAATTGCCTGAATTTGACAAATACAAAGGAACAACATGCCCCAAGAACCATCTTATTATGTATTGTCGAAAAATGGGTTTTTGCGCCCATGACGAAAAACTACTAATCCACTTTTTTCAAGATAGTTTGACAGGAGCCTCCCTGAGTTGGTATATGCACCTTGAACGAGCTCATATTGGCTCTTGGAAAGATTTGGTGGATGCCTTTTTGAAACAATACAAATATAATCTCGACATGGCTCCTGATAGAATGCAATTGCAAAATATGAAAAAACGAGACAATGAAACATTCAAGGAATATGCCCAACGATGGAGGGAGTTAGCTTCCCAGGTTGAACCCCCCTATCTGAAAAAGAAATGGTGACTATGTTCATAAACACTCTTCAACCTCCGTTTTATGACAAAATGATAGGAAGTGTTTCATCAAATTTTTCAGATCTCGTCATCATAGGTGAAAGAGTAGAAATGGGATTGAAAAGCGGAAAGATTGTTTCTGGCTATACCAGATTAAATAACACACAAAAATTGCCCGCAGGTGCGAATAAGAAAAAGGAAGAAGAAAGCCGTTTTGTGGCGTCAAACACAACTAATCCTTCTTTTGTGCATCGCCCCTACGCCGCTGCAAATTCACAAAGCTCGGGTACCCTAAGTCAACACTTACAAGGGAATCAAGATTCACATGAAAGTCAGGGAAAAAACTATCGTGGGAGGAAGTTTGTACATTTCGACCCAATCCCTATGACTTATGCAGAGTTGTTACCACATCTGGTTAGCAACTCTATGGTTGCACTATGTCCAGGGAAACCTATACAACCACCCTACCCTAAAGGATATGACTCGAACGCCACATGTGATTACCACTCTGGGGCTGTAGGGCACTCTACTGAAAATGGCCTAGCTTTAAAATTTAAGGTGCACGATTTGCTTAAAGCTGGATGGTTGAATTTTAAAGAAAATGAGCCTAGCGTGAGAAATAATCCCTTACCGGTTCATGGTGGGCCAATAGTGAATGCAATCGAAGAAAATCACCAATTAATAAAGGAGGTTGAGAAAATTAAGACACCGATGAAACTGATTTTTTATTAGCTATGTAAATTTGGATTAATCCAAGGAAATGCCAATGGGAAATCAAGATGCAATTTCCACCTCAATGAAGATCATTCCATAGAAGAATGCAAGGAATTCAAAAATGAACTTCGAAAATTGATAAACATAGGCACCATTCAAATAGGTCGTTGGGAAAAGAATGACGGTATGATTGCAACCCAATCAGATGAAAAACTTGGCATAACCATCCCAAAGCCATTGGTTATTCATTTCACTAAGGAGGAAAGTGTGAATTCCCCTGGTGATCTGAGGACCTTAATAGTTCAGATACCAAGCCCTTTTCCATATAAAGACAAGAAAGCGGTACCTTGGAACTATAATATAGAGGTACATCTAGCTGAACAAAAGAACAAAGATGTTTCTAACTCCAAAACCACTGATGTCACAAATGTTTTAATATTAATTTATTTCTCCATCATTTCTCACCCGTCATTTCTGGAAGTTTCCTCTGTACCGGAAAACTTTGTCCAAGTATTCCGGTAGCTACCGGCAAACTAGAGCCTACCGGAAATCTTTTTTACGGCTGGAGTAAATGGCAAAATAGTGAAAAAAAAATTTACCTTTACTGTATTTGAAATAGTTAAAAACAACTTGAGGGTAGTTTTAGTATTTTTGAAAAATTTTGGGGTACAAGGCTAATTGTGGGGTACAAAGGAAACTTCTCTTCAACTAAATGTGTTTGAAATTGTTGATTACTCTGCAAATGGTGGGCCCATAGGTGCGTGGCCCAAAAGAGCCAATATAGGCTCAACTTGGTTCAACAAACGTGGGGAAGAAGGATAATTGCCACAGTCTATCCAACATTAATTCATAACTATTTCTTCTCTCACCCCCCTTATATTCTTAAGAGAAATGTTAAAGACAAAATATCTGACACACTCTACTGGACACTCTCTCAACCTTTGAGCCACATCACCATTATTTCAAAATACTGCAATTGGAAACATGTAAGCCTTCAAATGCACTCTCTCTCTCCAACGTTTTCCTCTACAAACACTGCTAATGCTTGTGCACAAGGATACCTACTCTATTTTTTTTTTAAATAAGTTTAACGTCAACAAATAAAACACTGACCATTTAATAAAAGAGAGGTCAATTCCAATTAAAAGTTGAATTTACTTGACGATGGTTGTCAAGAACCGTAAATTTACAAATTTTGTTGTAGGAGGTGAAGAAATAATAATTGAAGTAACAAATTTTTGTTAAAGAAGGTTGTGTTTCCTAAACCGGTTATTAGGTATAGTATTTTAAAATGAGGGTGTCATGGTCCAATCAGAGAGTTTCACAAAATTTAAGAATTTAAAAAAAAAACTTAAAAGTGAGAATAAAAGTTTTCTTAATTCTTTATAAATATATGGATGATATATTCATGCATGCTTTGTTTGCCCTCTGGAGCTCCTATAATAAAAAGTTTTAGGGACGGTAATGGGTAGGTTTGGATAGGTACTATAATACATGTTTTCATTTATGTCATTTAAAAAGAAAATTGTATTCGTGTGATATCAATCTTCATTTCCTATGCACGAATTTTCTTAATATATTAGTAGGCATGCTTGTAATCATTCCATATGTTTGAATAAAAATAAATCTTTAAATCATAAAATTTTAATACAAATAACAAAATATTCAAATATTGATCCAAAATAAATTCATAATTCTTTAATATTAAATTATAAAAATAATAAATTAAAGCATATAAATTATTTAAATTCATATTGATACAAAGTAAATATTTATTTTATTTAATGATATTAATAGAAATAAAACAAAAAACATATATTTGAT
>JBBPBT010000517.1:1030698-1057540 GCA_037974875.1 Cicer bijugum
TTATATTATAAATTTATTTTTAAATTCATTATTTTTAATTTTGACAATTTTGAATCTATATTATTCTCAACTGATAGTCTACCACATTTATTGTTCAAAAGTAATTAAAAGCATTTTAAAAAGTATATTAAATAATTTTTCACCGTTACAGTTTAATAACATTTTCAATAGAAATTTTGACTTTATAACTTTAACAAATGACCATTAATGTAGATAAAAAAAAGTCTGTTAACTAACTTTTTTAATAATCTAATTACAACAAATATATTAATTCAAGAGAAAAAAAATAGTTTAAAAATTTATTTTAAAATTCTCAGAATTAACAGTTTAATTAATCCTTTAATAAAATTATTTATTTTCTTTTTATACTCCCTTTAAGTATTTATTATTTAAATTTTTTTTTTCTCTACAATAAATAGTTAAATAAAATTGACCAAATAAAAATTGATAGAAGTTTTCCAACGTAAAATTAAAAGCAACTAAAATTTTGCTAGAAAATGAGAGACAAACATCTTCCACTTAGAAATGAAAGAAGATGACAAGTGTTTGTCCCCAATGTGTTGTTCCCACATCATTATTTGGATTTAGGAACTAGTAACAAATGTTTGGAAAACGGACTGAGTCAACCCATTATATTGGGAATTGGCCAAACATAAAACTGCAACAGAATTGTAAAAACCACACACACCATAACCGGTTTTAACTGTAAAAACTGCTGGTTTATTGCTTTACTATGGTTAACTCCTATTTGAAGTTTTGCCGTAGTGTCAAAACCAGAATCGCTACCTTGATTAATAAATTAATTAATTTTGAGATTATTTAAAAAAATTATCTCAAGAGTGTTATGATTCTGCCAACATCTCTAATAAGTACACAAATGCTTTAAAAGATTATCACCAATTGGTAGTAACTAAACTATATAAATAGAATAGTTAATTTATTTTTATTCTAATAATTAATATGTTAGTTTAATTATAAGACTTTATATTGTAAAGTGATTTGTTTATGTAATTCTTAATAATTTTATTTATTTAATCGATAATTTAGAACTAAATTCATGATATATTCAATTCAATAATAAATAATAAAAACATGGTTAATTAATTAAACTGAAAAAAAAAAAAAGCAGACGTAAATAATTTCTAAAATGTGTATTACACACATCCCACTCAATTCCACCCACTGGATAACTAAAATCAATTCTCTCTATCTTTATTATGAATTCTTTCCCCATTCTAATTTATTTGAATACACAAATCTCTAGATATTTCTCTTTCATATAAAAACCTCACTGATACAAAAAAAAAATCAAATACTTTTTAAAAAAAAATACAAAATATGATTAGAGGTTCAAATAAGTCTAAATTATTTACACTAAATTCTAATTTGTGTAAATTGAATATGGAGATTATGGAGATAGAGATGATAGTGCCAACTTCGTATACAAGTTTGAGGGATATTATATCAATGTCACATTCTACGTCATGGAAAGAAAACGAGATCTCACTTAAAAATCATCTTCTCAAACGAGCTGCTCTGGCGTATCTTCAACCTATGTCCAAGTCATTGGATTATGATTTGGGTGATAACAAAAATAATAAGGGTTTGTTTGAGAATTTAATATGTTTATATTGTGGTTGTTTCAGTTGGCTTAGATTAAATCCGTTGTTGGGAGATTTTGTTGAATTCTTGTGTAGTATACAAAACAAGAAGAAACAAGAACGATGAAGATGAAGACAAGGTTGAATGAATGGAACTCAACATACAGGTCACATAAGAATGGGAAGAGAGAAATCTGGTTTTTGAAATTTTTGACTTTGACAAACAGAGTTACATAGTATACTAGATTTTGTAACTTGTGGTTTTGTCCCCTCTCCCACTTCTAATATATGAAAGAAAAAAAAGCTAATCTTATTATATACGAACTTTCTTTTTTACTCAGAAATTTTGTATGGTTCCTTATCCAAAATTTGATAATCCTCTTTTAATTTGGGCATTTTATAAAATTTGATTGCCATCTTTTGAGTTGGAAATTTATATCAAGTATTAAATCTGAAGATTCATGTGAGATCTGATATTATATATTAGTGCAATTTTAAATGAAATGAAGAATTGATTTTGAAAATGGTTAATTTTCGTTATTGAAATATAGTGCAGTTCTTGGATTAGTGTAATAACATGTGTTTAAGTTTTTAAGAAAAATATCCAATTAATATTGCTTGTAAAATTAATCACAAGTTCTAAGTTTGTCAATGAGAATAGAAAACATGTTTTGTAATATTGATATTAGCATCCAACCAAAAATAATACTGATATTATCATGAATTTGGCTTGAACCGATTCAACTAGCATAAATTTGACATGAATTTGGCTTAGAACTTTTTGGCATTAATTTGGGATGAACTGAATAAATATAGTTTCATCCATAAAAACAATATGACAGTAAATATATCTCCATCAACTCTCATCAAAACATGACATTAAAATAGCTTTTAGTCACATAAGCAATCTTCAGAATAAAATTGCATAGCAACAAAGTATCAAATTTAGCCCAAAACTTCACATAAAAAATATTACTGTAAAATAAGGGATCTATACCTTAAACACCATATTTGAAAATTTCATAAACTAATTATCAATCACATTTTAATTTAATGTGAAAATAAAATTTATTCGTTCGCATTTTCATGAATTAATTCTCAATCAGAGTTTAACTCAATAGTAGGAAAATTTCATATAATAATTTATGATTCAAAATATGACAATTTATATAATACAATTTAGTTAAATAGAAAAAATTTCATAAAAATCAAAACATAACCATTTATATGATATTTTTTTGTTTAAATATATATTTAGTACCTGCAAATATATATTTTTTAATTTTAATAATGTGGTTTATTAAGTAATATGTTTCGACTTAATTGATGGACGGTGATGCCTAATATATCGTCTTATTGTGAGATAAATGAGTTGATTAATTAATATTTAGATTTAATTGTAGTTTTAATCCTCTCTATTATTATTTATTCACATAAATGATCCCTCTTTTTTAAAAGTTGACAATTTTGATATCTCAGATTTTTAAACAAAAAAAATGTAGATTTAACATATTTTTAATGACGTGACATACAATTCTATGATATAAAATCATCTAGATGAATTAATTATTCATATGTCATTAATTAAATTAAAAATATAAAAAATATTCGAAGTTGAAAACTAAATTTTTACTGTGTTTTATTCAAATTTTAAAGGTTTTAATCGTTTTACATTATTGTATCATATGTCACATTATTTAAAATATCTCACGTCATCATTTTTTAGTTAAAAAAAAAACAGAAGAAGAGACCAAAACTGTAAACTTTTAAAATGAAAGGATCAATTTCATGAATCAGCAAAAATAAATGAACTAAAATTACAATTAAACATAATATTTAAAATGATATTGGATCGGACAGAGGTTGCTGATAAGTCTATTTCTCTGCCGGAAGCTTTGCGAGTAGGGGTGGAAATAGGCCAGGTCAGGCCAGGCTTTGAAAGGCCTGAGCCTGACCTACGATTTATTTTTTCGGTCTAAACCTGGCCTACGGCCTATCATAGGCTTTTTTTTCGGCCTAAGCCTGGCCTTTTTAATAGTTTGGCCTGTCCTAGAAGCCTTTTTAAACGAATCCATTATTACTTCTTAAACAAATAAGAAACAACTGCTAAGTGATTGACTAATTGAACGATTACCGAATATAAAACGACTACCAAATATAGAACTGCTACCGAATATGGAACGACTACTGAATATGGAATGATTAGTAAGTGATTGTCTAATTGATAGAATTTAAAATAGAAAATAATATTATTAATATAATAATAAAAAATAATATTAATACATAATAAATATATATAGGCCGGCTTGTTAGGCCTAACAGGCGTTTTTATAAGCCTGACCTATTTAAATAAATAGACTTTAAAAATAGTATGAGTCTAGCCTTTTTATTAAATAGGTCAGGCCAGACCATAAGTAGGCCAGGCTATAGGCCCCTACGGTAGGCCAGACCATAGACCCCTACAGTAGGTCAGGCCATAGGCCCCTACGGACGGCCTAACCTATTCTCATCCCTATTTGCGAGAAGACCAATATTGGATAATATGTCCAGAGCATATTTTACCTGTGTATTTTGGTTTACGGACTTCAATGTGGCCAAGTACTTGACTTTGAGATGCTGATGTAAAAAGATGTTGATGTAATTGATTAAACTAATAGGAGGTAAAAAGAATTATTTTGTTGCACTGTGAACAGAGAATAATCACATACAAATAGATTGACTAAACCGATTCCAGATTAATGTAAAAGACAATTTAACAAACCATTATCTACCAGCTTTCTAAGAAAAAAAATATTGATATGTTATTCATTACTATTGCATCTATTATTTAATAATTACTATCTACATGCATCTGTATTTTTCTTTGAAAGTTATTCATTACTATTGCATCTATTATTTAATAATTACTACATTTGTTATTGTTACATCCTTCCTCCGATATCAAATATAAAAGAAAACAAAATATCAAAAATGAGCGTATTTTGGCTAAGATTTGGATTAAATACATTAACCTTAACTCAACTTTCTTTTTCATATTGAAGACTAGGGAACTCAACTTTCTTTCATATTGAAGACTAGAGAGTATATTTATTGTTTAATAATTATCTAGTATATATTATTTAACTATTTTGTTAGAAACATTACATTAGTTTCGGTGGAATTAAAATCAATTTTTTTTATGTAATGTTTTAAGTTCAAATGTTATAAATAAAAAAATATAATTAAGAAAGAAGACTTCATTAAAGTAGGTCAAATAACATCTTCGATATAGGCTATTTATCGACAAATATTATTTTTTTCTCTAAAAAAATACCTATTTTTATTTAATTTTATGTAAAATTTGTTATTATCTTTTAGTCAACTCTGTCGATTTCTAAATCGGTCGCTATCTCCAAAATGAAAATTGAAAACACCAATACATAATAATACATATTTTGTTACATCTTTTTCTATAAAAACTTTGTCTCTTTCTTTCATAACTAAACATTGTCATCTGAAAAATATAATGATTTAGGTACTAACTAGTGATGACCCATTAACAAAACTAAGGCACTAACTAAAGATGATTAGATGAATATATAAATAAGGACCTTGTCAATTCAACAATATGTTGATAACGACTATATAGATCATTGAACATACCGAAAATCCTACGTGGCAAACATCCAAAAGAAAGTATAAGGAACAATCAAAAGAAGATACCATGTCCATTTCATGTTAATTAAATATAATGTCACAAACACAAGAATTTGAAAGTTCTAATAATGCTTCCATAACACATTGGACATACCAAAGCTTCTTGTGCAAAGAATCTCCGTCTACTCGTCCTTTATATTCAAACTCAAAACACACAACTTTCTTTTCAAGAAGAAAAAGAAAATGGGAAGCCAGAAAACTTCACCACAAACAAACCAAAAAACACTTCAAGACTTTTTTTTTCAAGAAAAGCCACTTTTTTTAATACCATCTTCACCAAGTTCATCAGGAAATGAAGAACTTCTCTCAACTATTTCTTACTGCACTTTTGTTTTCACATTCACTGACCCATCAGAATCACCTGCACAAAGAGACTCAAAAAGACTCCAACTTTCAAGACTCATTGCTATGTTGAAATCATCCAAAAAACAAGTTCATGAAAAAGTTTTAGACCCTTTAATTTCAATGATCTCAGCCAATCTTTTTAGACCACTTCCTCCACCTACAAATCCTTCACCTATATCAGAATTTCTTGATGAAGAAGACCCAATTTCAATTTTTTCACCTTTATGGTCACATTTACAAATAGTTTATGAAATTCTATTAAGACTTGTTAATACCACAGAAACAAAAACACTTCAAAATTATATGAATCATTCTTTTCTACTCAATCTTCTATCACTTTTTCAATCAGAAGATCCAAGGGAACGTGAGAGTTTGAAAAATGTTTACCACAAGATATATTCTAAGTTTGTTTCGGAACGATCCACGATGAGGAAATCAATGACAGATGTTTTGTTGAACTATGTTTTTGAGACAGAGAAACATTATGGTATAGCAGAGTTGCTTGAGATATGGGGAACTATAGTGAATGGATTTAGTGTTCCATTGAAGGAAGAACACAAGTTGTTTCTAATGAGAGTGTTGATTCCTTTACATAAGACTAAAGGGATGCAAGTTTATCATAGGCAACTTGCTTATTGTGTGTCACAGTTTGTGCAGAAAGAGCCTATGCTTGGAGGTGTTGTTGTTAGGGGGATTTTGAGGTATTGGCCAGTTACAAATTGTCAAAAGGAGATTTTGTTGATTGGAGAATTGGAAGATTTGGTTGAGAATTTGGATCCTGATCAATATCGTAAGTTGGCTTTGCCTATATGTACTCAGATTACAAAATGTATCAACAGTTGGAATTCTCAGGTAAATTCTCATGCTAATCTTTTTCTTTGAGACATTGGAGAACTTTTCCAAGTCTTTCTTATTCCATTGTCACACTTGAATTTTCTTTATGAAGCATATAAATGTAAATGTGGTTTCAGGTAGCTGAGAGGGCACTGTATGTATGGAACAATGAACAATTCTACAAAATGGCAACAACAGGAACAGGAGAAGTACTTCCAGTGATAGTAGAAGGAGTGGAAAAGAATCTAAAGTGGCATTGGAGCAAGAGTGTTAGGCAACTAACAGAAAGTGTGAAGGTGGTTGTGGAAGATATTGATCCTGATCTATATGCAAAGGTTGTCATAAACATGGAAGCTAAAGAATCAGTGGCACATCAAGAAGATATGAAGAGACAAAAGAGATGGGAAAGAATTGAATTGGCAGCTTCTAAGAATCAGTTTGTCAATTCACAAAGATATATGTGTGTTTCACACTGATCAACATTCATTTTAATTTTATGTATGCAACAAATTAATATATGACTGCCAATTCAAGTAAGATCACAAATTAAACATCAATTCAAATAAATTGTGAACATGTTCTTCCAATTTTCTGTGTCACAAATATTGATATCTCAAACCGGAAAAAAAATTTGACAACGAGCTAGTGGTCCAAAATTTGTACTGCTGTTATTTGTTTCTTTTATATGTATTGCTGTTATTTTTCATATAGTTTTTTTTACCTAATAAGTGTTATCATACAGCGTAATATACATATTTTGGATTTTATATCTGCATATTGCTGTTTTGGTTTAATTCCAAAAGTTTATTTGAGCCTAATTCAGCAATCGATAATAATTAACTTCATAAAAAATTAAATGATACGAGTTCAATTTATATATTTATTAGTATAGGGGAATTTTTTGGAACCCCTAAGAAAAAAGTGTAGATATTGGTACCCTAATTTGACGAAACATTATTAAGGATTCTTGCATCTAATCTAAAAAGGTTTACAACCGAAGAAAGAAGTTCAATAAACATTCCCGACTTTAACTAAATCTAAATTGAATAATTACCAAAAAAATAAAAATAAACTAAGCAGTAACCAAAAATATATATAACTAGATTACAGTTACAGTTAGGATACTAAGCCCATCACATGTTCATCCACCCCATTTTTACTCACATGAACTCACACGAGGTTAAATACAATATCAAAAACTAATTTCTAATAAAATGCCATATTTTAGGGGATTCGTTGAACATCTCTCAATAATAAAATTATATAGATTTCACATGACCATAAACTTATGTATTGTCACTTTCTTTTTATATAAAACTTATGTATTATCACTACATCAAGATATTTTGATTATGATAAGAAACAAAACAAGGGATCTAGCAACAATGTAAAAATTTATGCCAATAGAAAAACAAATACTCCCTCCAATTCTTTTCATAAGAGACAAATAAGATATAAATTGAAACAAAAATTAATGTAATTAATTCATAAATTAACAATACTTTTAGATTAAAGTAAAAATTTGGTGAACGAAGTATGCTTAAGTTTAAATGTTTATTGTCTCAATCAAAATTCAATCGATGCCCTGCCTAGAGCAACACATAGCTGAAATCGGTTTTACAAACAATGGAACAAGAAATACGCGGGAAACTACACGTTGTCGGGCCATAACACCCCCTCCCTTCTCCCTCTCTATCTAGTGGTACAAAACTGTATAATCAAAAGACACGAAACCTATAAACTCACTAAAAAATATTGGAAAACTGTGACCATGAACTCAAAGGTTGATCAAACTCCTAGCCTCTAATTAAGGCTTTTTTTTTACTATAAAGACAACAAAGAATCAAGCATTTCCAATGATTGAAAGCCATTTCCCTGTACATTTCTCATAGGAAACACCATCAAATGAGACCTTGAAGGCTTGAGGAACTGCTTGTAATCATCAAACTCAACGAATTGTATAGATACTGATACCTGTGACCGATAAAATTGCACAAAGAACAAGCTCTAGCTCCATATGAATTATGACTTCAATATTGCTCGACAACACAAAATTACCAAGGCTAATGCAGCAGATACAATGCTCACTCAATCGAATTATACTTGATATTTTGAAAGCTTTTCTTTTATTGGAGGCTCCAAAGCAGACATACACTGGTCCCATGCTCCATTGCGCAGCATCTATAGCATAATCATGGAATATCACTCACCGGTTAGTTTCAGCTATTCATGTTGACATAAAGTTCCCCCAAGTTTTTAGGATTTAAGACAAAGAATGAAGCACTACTAAATACCAATTTTTATCATACAAAGGGCCACTTCAAACAAGGGGTGTACTTAACATTAATTTTTTAATTTCATTTGCACGTAAAAACCAATACATAAAAGTTCTAAGGTTGATGTGTTCCTAGAAGAGAAGCAAAACTAACCTGTTTATACCCATGCAAGACCTGGCAGACTTCATTGTGTAAATCTTCACTCCTTATTTCCTATACATAACAACAGAAGAGGTTATATTACAAAAACCATAAATCATTTTGACATTTAAGATAACAGTGACGTTGGAAAACATACATGCCAACTTGCAATTGCTTTACACATGTAAACAAGCGAACTTAGAGCTCCAGAAGGATTGGCTTTGACCTGGAAACAAAGGTAAATTGTAAAGCACCGATTACTTGACCACTCTAGGTGTACAAAGTTCTTTGTGTGAAAAAGGAAGAGCATACCATAGCACAAAGACCTCTAAAAGCATCCTCTTTCTCAACATCATCTCGTATCCTGCCACAAATCACACAAGAAAATTTATAGATACACTAGATAACCTGCAAAGCATGAGTGGACATCTAAAATCATAATCAATTTGTAAAGTAGAATTTTCAAAGATTCGTATACCCCTCCTTTATATGTGCAAGCCCCAAATATATACACATACAGGAACACAGACTACACCATTGACCAGTTGCAAAAAAGTAAACAAACTAAACTTTATGTTGTGATAAACAAGCTATGAATATGTGAAACAATTTCACAATTCAACAACTGAGAATTTAGAGACAGAAGAAACTTAGATCTGGATTGTGTGAATCTTGTTATTTAGAGGAAGAGCGTAAGAGATTTTTGTAAAAGAAAGACACAGGTTAACACAACCCTATTACAGTTAACTGAATACTGCACATATATACTGCTGCATACTGTACCCACAATATTCACCCCTCAAGCTCAGGGAAAATAGGCCAAGGTTGCTTGATCAAAGACTTGCCTTTTCAGTTCAAGAAATCAAGTGACTCTATAGAGGATATTAGCAATCTGAAAATGAGCTCAAATAGGCTGACACAGACATTTTTCGAGGGTCTTTTCTCAATCAAACAGAAGATCCAATTCCATATGCTCACTGTCCGCATGAATGATTGGGTCGTGAAAAAGGGAAATTATACTCTAAGTGTCATCTAATTCTTCCATAATACTAACAAATACTCTAAGGGAATTGCATTGGGTGGAGAAGATGAATTTACTGGTGGCAGATGAGAGTACAATGCTAATAATGCAGAATTCATCAGGAAACACAATTGAGGTGGCAGAGTACATGGAATGATATTTTAGTAGGTTGTGGCACGTGATAAGAACCAGCTCTGAATGCTGTGTTCTGAATGTTAAAAGGAGAGTACAAGAGATATATAGAAGAGAGATCGGATTAACACAACCCTGTTACAGTTACAACATATCTGCTAAGTGCAAACAGTTAACTGAATAGATCTAACAGACTAACTGACAGCTGCTATATAACCCAAAGATTAGATGATACAGAGAGTTACACGCCTATGACCTGTCAGTGCAATCATTGCATTGAAAATGTTGTTAGTCTTCATTGTGCGCAGAACTAGACTTCAGCTCCGAAGAGGGTCAATTCATAACCAATGTTGAAAATACTTGGCTCTGAATCCCCAAGTCCGAGCTGAATGTATGTGGTAAATAATGAACTAAATCCATTTAAGATGAAATGAAGAAACAAGGAATACAGCACAATTTTTTATAACAAATAGCAATTTATTGACAAAATCACAAAAAACTTATCATGCACCATTAACTGCCGAAAATATTTTTTGTTTTTGCAATGAAAGAAGAAAACAGGAGATATTCGTTAGGGGCTCATTGGAGAAAGTCGTGATTGAAGAAAGCGCATAAGTGGTGCAATAACTTACAGTGACAGAGCATTGCACCAAGGTTGCATGAAATGCTCCATATGTGGCGATACAAGGTCTGGACAGACCCATGCAAGCCTCCCCAGTGTTATTGCACTATTTTCTATAAGTGACTTGTTGAGTCCCTAAAAACCACATGAACGGATAACAATTAGCTACTGAATACCTCCAAAGTTATCAATAATGCAGAGTATGATATGACAGTGACCTCTGCGTGCTGAAGAATTGGGACCAGGCATGAAATTACACTTAAAACGAAGGGAGAAATTTCTTGACGAACCTGAAATCAAAATTTGTATTTCAACGTGACATGTTTCACATAAAAATTATTAAAATGTGAAGTGGAATAAATATCAGAAGCTATTCACACCAATAAAGTGAACATAAGAAACAAGAAAACAGAACCCCTCGAGAACAAACATATTTACACATCAAACAAGGATTTAATTTAGCATACTATTTAGAAAATTTGCAATTCCGTGCCAAAAGAAACCACTCCAAAATTAGGTAGTAGAGCAACCCAAAATATTCGGGGACATCCAAAGCCTTAATCTTAGACAGTATTCCATTTCAATTCAGGCCTTGGCAAGATTATCTTCAATATTCACCTTATTAAAAATTCAGATGAATATTGAAGAGCATGCTTTTCAAAATTTAATGTGGAAGGTATCAAACAAAAAAGTTAGTTAATGCATGCACAAAACTCCATCAAAGAACCTTAAAGACATAAAAAAAATAAAAATTAGTAGAGACATGTTTACTAAATAAAATAACAATACTTCACATAATTGAAAAAAGTATATGTGTATGAATTTTCAAAAGGCATAAAAAAAAGTGCAGAGTGGTAGAATTCGTAGCTAAAAGCTATATAGTACATTGTATATGACTCTACAAATAGAAAAGCTCTTAACATAGTTCACTCAGGAATGAAAACACAAAAGTCCAAAGAAAATCATCTCTCGTCTCACACTAACCTATTGCTTTCTCTGAAACTGAAAGCATAGAATATAGTATCGTATCCTAAGTCAAGTTCAACTTTGGCTAAGGCCACATCGTCCAATTTTCCCAATATTAAGAGGATCTACACTCTCCTACTTAGTATGTTCAGGTGTTTTCTCAGTTTCAAAATACTGTTACTCAGTTTCTGCTCAATTGAATGAGAAATTTTCTCATCTAAAACCAGTAAGTTGAAGTTGTGATCAAAAGGACATCATCTCAATCTCTTTGAGTTTAATCTTTCATATTGGTTTCTCACTAAAGATGATCAAAGTGGGAAAATCAGCAAAGACTACTTTTTCTGGGAGCGATATGACCATCTTCCCTGTCTGATGCTTCTCTACCATATGTCTCTATACATTATTTTTTAGCATATGAAGTATTGTCTAACACAGCTTATAAAACTGATTTTGTCATAATTCTTACCTCTGACAGTTTTGAACTACATTTTAAAAATTGAAGTCCATCATTGCCAATTAGATTCTAGTAATTTCCCTACATTTCTATTGTTTTATTAGAATACAGCATTTACCAATAACATACCTTAACCGCTAATTCTCCAATTGCCCAGCATGCATTATTTGCCACTGAAATAGCCTCATGTACCTTAGAAATTTCCTGTACATAAAACAGGGCTAATCAATAAAAGGATTGAATAAATTTAACCATATAGCTAAACTTATACCAGGCACACACATACCAGTTGTTTGGCAGCAACTTCCAGAAAAGCAGACAAACGAGGGTGCAAATGAATCGCGCACACCTAACCAAATAACCATTCTTAGAATGCTATCAACTAGGATAGGGTATGCACAAAAATCCTGCTCCCTCCCCACACAAACAAAAACTTGTGGCTCCCAAAACTAACTCAATTTATGTTCAAACATACATTAAGAAGGATCAGCTTATGGAACTTTCCCACATCCTGTGTTTAAGGACCATAAGCAGATACTATTTGGTGGTCGGTGGATATGAGGGCTTCAGTATAAAGTATGCAAATACACATTCAACTTACTCGAGCAAGGTCTCCAAGTAAGGCAAAGGCACTTTGTCGAACATCAGAAGCATCATCCGTACAACAATGCAAAAGTAGGTCCCTCAAAGAACATTGTGAAACCTGCAGAATAGTAATTGATATAACATCAAGAAATCATGCAATCTTTGGTTTAACTATGCTTAAGCAGATATCAATATGTCAAATAGCATTGGAAAATTCAGAATAGCTGTCCATTTAGAGGATTTATCCATAGAAAAAAAAACAGGTTTGGAGGCAAGATAAAGATTAAAAGCAAAATATGTCTTTTAAAGTTAGGAATACGTGAATTACTGCAATTATTTGAGTATTAGATTTTATATTGAATCTAACTCTTCCTTCCAAAATCGGCTTGTAAGGTGAGAGGTGTCTCTCTTTATAAACTCATTTTAGGTCTTAATTTTATTCAATGTAGAACTTAGATTTTTCCGGATACACCCCATCATGAATCACGGCCAGCACTATTGGGCTTGGTGCATGGATATAAATTATGAGTGGCCTAATGGATAGGCTCTACTACCATATTATTATGTTTTTAAATTAGTTGCAACTAATCCTTACAAAACTAACTTGTAAGAAGAAGAGTGTCTCTCTTTATAAACTCATTTCAGGTATTATATTTTTTCAACATGGGACTCGGTTTTTCCAAATATTGATTATTGAGTAAAGAATTTAAAGCTGTAGAGAGCTAAATAAGCAAATACATTACAGGAAAATAGCATCCAAGAAGAAGCAATATACTTTACTAACAAAAATGCATGATCTCATATCTCAAAAATAAAGTTTTGGATGAGTACCAAACTCTCTACTCCACTGCCAAGACCCTCTGTAAGTCCAGAAAGCAGATCAAGAGAGCATACAATGAATTCTTTGTCATACTGAGCCCCTGCTGCAGCAAGATCGGTCTGAAATAGAAACCAAACAAAACAAGAAAACACACTTAACTACTTCGACAACTAAAAAAATCTCAAAATTAGTTCCCCAGTACTGAAAATGAGTATGTCAGACAACACCTAAGAAACTGTCAAAGTGTTTAAAATCTGAGTTTTCCACGAAGGTATAATGTAAACCAAATTTTAGTAGATTAATGCGTAAAAGTGACCAGAACCTTTGCAAACTGTTGGGTCTGAATTATATTTATGCACCTCCTAAATACAGGTTCAGCAAATGGAGTGAATCCAGTACCCAGTGCCTGTTACAAATTTAACACCAAAATTTCAAGACAGACGAAGGAAATGCATATTAATGGCACAAATACACTCCAAATGATACAGATAGCTTCCTAATATTCAAATCATATACAACACGAGAAAAAATTATAATCTAACTTCTAATTGCTAGCATTAAGCCAATTAATATTCAAATGTAATAAATAAATCTACACACTTTCAACAGCAAAGAATTCACTGTCAACTTTAACATAAACAATCATTTTGATGGTACCTAGAACCTCATGAAAGAAGAAGCAGGACATCGTATTTTTTGCGTAACAATATAAATAGCACTTCCTAACCAGTATCACATGGGACAAGTTCTGCAATTTTAAAAAAGGATTCCAGCAATGAAGAATGCTAGTAACAGACTCTATGACCAATCTATCCCATAAATAGTCAACACATTGTTTAGAAAGTGAAAAAGAGTGTCTTCTTAGCATTACTCTTTTTAGCAAATAATATCAAACAAAGTTTAATTTCATAGACATGAGAGGGCCATCACACTGGATAATGATATAATTTTAACAATGGTTATATTGGGGAATGGGGCAACCCTCACCCTACGAGCTAGCTTTATGGGAGTTAAACTCTATCCCAAATTCTAAGACATACTCATCGAAACACACATATAATAAATGTTTTGAAAGTAAATATAGTACAGACGGGATAAAACTTGTTAAATATATCATATACCAGAAAAAACAGACAAACGTACATGTGCTATAGATGTAAAGCACTCTAAGAGTGGAAAGAGATCTTTATCTGAATTTGAAAGTTGCTGCCACTTCTCAATTAATGGTGGCATGAGAATGTCAAGATAAACAGGCTGCACAGAAAAATAGAGAATATTCGATGATAAACTATGAAAATAACTTAGGAGAAAAAGAGAAAAGTCAAGATAGAGGAAGAAGGTTGATTGGTATACCTTATTCAGCTCACCTCCAACAGCTTCAGCTAGAGTTCCAATAGCGTCATATACAATTCTGAGGTTTCGCCTCTAAAGTTTAGTACAAAAAACTACAGTTAAAGATGTCTGAACATAGATATAATGAGAAGGAAAAGATACAGCAACAATAGAGGGAGTGCTCTTCCAAATGATTCATTTCACATGAAACATCAACAAAATTGTGTATTAAGGTTGGGAGGTCACCTGATATTTCCCAAATGCAACCATCAGGTGCTTTAATATGATTTCCAAGCGTGGTGCCAGCTCTTCAGCAGCCTCCTATCATAAGTAAATCAAATTTGAGAATTGTATATATTCAAAATAAATGAAGAAACTGAACTAATTCAATAAGGATAGAAGAATAGAAATTGTAGTCAAAACCTCTTCCAGTGTAGCAAAAGCTGAACAAGCCGCCTCCTGTACACGCTTATTATCATCCAAAATTCTTCGAAGAAGACCCATAAGAATGTTATCAAATTGTTTATAGCCCTTGGGATGCCCGATACCCTACACACACATCAAGATTTAAAACAAGCTCTCCAAAATGAAATTTATATACACCAAATTGCACTATATCCAACTATAAATCAATAAACTTGGATATTGTTTCATATGTATTAATAAACAATATTTGCTCCTGGTTTTGCCATTTTTAAATAAACTGGACAACCTACAATGGTCCAAATGATCAAGATCCATTGAGATTGTTCTAAGATTTGCCATAACCTCTAAGAAGTAAGAACACCATGTAGAAAGTGATTTTGATCAATAAACTATGTTAATTATAACTAATTATCATGTTGATTGTGCATGTTAAATTTTATTAGCATGATATGCATGAGGGCAAGCCTTTCCACCCAATTATGCATTTTGTCAATTGTTCACTCTTTGAAGATTTTCATCGAGACAAGATTGACTTCAATTTCCACTGATGTCCACGGATCATGATGGATGTGCATTTATAAAATATGTTAGCTCAAATCAGAATATTTAATATGTGATCATAAGTGGTGGAGCATGTAATAAGAACAATTGGTTGTAATAACATCAGGAATAACAAATATACCGTATTAGTATAGAATATTTATTAAGAATATAAATCATGAATGAAGTTATAAAAATTTGAAAACATCAGCTCGAACAGATAATTGATGTTCAATTGCAGGGGAGGGAACAAAAATACATGCATACCTGAATGATAAATTTGCTAAACCGGGATATTGTCCAGCATGAAATACTCCGTATCAGAGGAAACTTATCATCAAGAAGAGGGATAAGAAACGCCACAATCTATAAAACCAGAACAATGAATGGCTTAGTTTTCCAATTTATTTAATTAGCATGAAATATGGGCTGCACAAAAGAATGTATTTAAACATAAAATTTTGATTGATGTATGACCATGGGGATCAAATAAAATAGATCAAAAAACCTGACTCAATAAAATAAGAAAGATGGTGACTAAGCAAATGTAACTAAATGTACTCAAGTAAACGTTTTACTTCTTTTCACAAGGATTGGAATTATATCATCCAGAAAGGCATGACAGTAATTGAATAATTGAACGTGGCCATAAATAAATTAGTATGAAAGAAGAGAACAACCATACAAAGCATTTTATTGGGCAAGAATTATCCTAAATGCGATCATATGTTTTGGAACAAGAGCAGATCTACTGAAAGGTATAAATTTATGTACAATGATTAGTAAGAGGCCTAAACAAGAAGTTGTCTGAGGGAAATGAGAACTCAGTCTACCATATACTAATCAAATATAAAAACAAATTAAACTTTTTCCCATAATTAAGCCATCTGCTTTTGCATTAAAGTCATCAGAAGAAAATAACAGAGCATACCTCTAACAGATGAGGATAAAGACCATTGATGCACCCCTCGCCTATGGCACCGAGTGCCAAGACGGCAGCTTCTCTTTCTTTCCAACCATCATCTCCGACTGTTGACAACTTGGCCTAATCAAATTCTTACAAATTTTAGTGTATCCTCAGAAGGTAGTAACAGCATGTAAAGAAACTAATGTCATACAATAGTATGTATCCAGAGGCAACTCAGTTACAACACAAATCAATAGGATATTCAAAATGAGAGTATACAGCAAAACAAATTTTTGTGGTCATCATGTCTTCTATACCTACACCTCTGGTTAACACATTATTTACATGTATACAGTCTAGAAATCACCAGTTCAAAAATAGGCATTCTAGAGCAGCAGTTCAACAATAAATCACCTCAACAATAGGCATCAGAGTAGGAAGGATTTCATCCCCAAACACGTTCGAGAGAATATCTAGAGCAGCAGCACTACATTTCCGTAAATTCCATGTGTTGACAACGTCATCATCCTTTAAATATGGAAAATGAAAAAAATCCGAGTCCAGATCAGTAAAGCATCTTTTTCTTGTCATTTCATCTTAGAAAAGCTATGAAAAGTTGAAAACTATAATAAATAGAGACAGAATGATTAATCAAATGACTATAATAAGCAATCAACAGAGCAGATATAACATACATCATCTTCTACTTCATCTGATCCATGAAACCTTGATACATGAAATCGAGGTTTAAGATCCTGTGGGAAAAACTATTAAAATTAGAAACATCTCAAACTAAAGAAATCCAGTAACTCAGCCAAAATCAATCAGACCTGATCTCGGTCAGGTTCAGAACCATCTTCCTGAAAGAAAAAAACAAAGCCACATAATCAAACTTAACAAGAGTTAATTCAAAGGCATCAACAAACACTATTCAATCAAAGAGTAAAACCTCAGCTTCAATCACGGATTCATCATCATCCGCATAAGCCATGTTTGACAACAATATCTGCAAAGATGCAACAGAAACAGATAAATTTCAAATTTTAAACCTTGCACGGTAAAACAACTATAAAATAAAATGTCTATAATTAGATTTACTGGAATAAGACGAGGCAAGTATTCTCTCAAATTTTCTGGTGGCAATTGAGCATCACAATATGCAGACCTGCAATAGCAATTATCAAAAATAAAAAGATTATAAAGCTTACTGGATTTAGGCTACAGCATAACCATATTATAGAAACATCAACCTCTTATTTTCATTAGTGTGTTTATTTCAGAAACAGGAAATTGATTATTGATATGCCATTGTAGTAAACATATTATACAGAGAAAAAAAAATTGTAAAATCAGTCACCGTTGTTGGATATACTTCCTTTCCTCATAAAACAAACAATCATAATTAAGTTTATTCCTTTCCTGGTGAATCATCACAAATAAATATATATATATATACTACAAACACCATCTACTAGTTGTACATTAAGAAAATAAAATATCAACCAAATAGTACCAAAATTCACAGGCTTCAAGGGCCACATCTTCATCTGTGTCCTTGTTGACTTGTAACATGTATTCAATCACATTCCTTAGATGTGGCTGCAGCGTGGTTAACAATTGATCAGAAAAGAGGGAGCTGATAGAATCGATTTAATCTGAAATAAAGCAAATGACCACCAGACTTGGTGCTTTCTTGTTTGAGTATGTCAAATATTATAATTGCATTTATACAAAATAAAACAAAACATAAGATTGTAAGACATAGTAACATATTCAGATTTTACTGTTTCCAGATGAAATACATCATCATTTTCCAGCTTCTTGTTTTCTACTTACTCAAACAAGTTACCACTTATATGAAGTGTAATGTGATGGGAAAAAATAAAGTGCAATAAAAATCCCAATATGCAATGTTCCCATCAAACAGCATAGCACTTTAAAAACTGAAATGAACTAGAGTAAGAAGCCCACACCTCCAAGATAGACGGACGGACTTCAATCAGCTGAACAAATGCTGCACAAACCTGGTCGTCAATGGAAATAAGGATGGTCTCAATTAATTCCAACATTAATAAGAAATAGAAACAGCTGATTTGAGAAACTACTAGTCAATCAATCTCCTTCATATAAGTTATGAATACCGAAACCTATCAAAAATTAAGTTTCTTCATACATCAATACAGTCTAGGCTTGACTCTCCTGAGTCATACAAATAATGCATACATTAAATATAGAATATGCAGAAAGTAGAGGGCAGTGCCAAATGACGAAAGACTTCAACTACTACCTATCCAAACCAACCCAAAATAAGCTGGATTTGGAAAGAGAGCATCAAGTATTTCAGAAATTTACGATTTCAGAAAATATTTTATTTGAGTTACATCAAATACATTCACACAATAAGGCATTAAGAACTTACCAACTTCCGCACTTCTGCAGTAGGGTCATTTGCAAGAACAAACAGACCTTGAAGATATTGATCCAGGGATACGTATAAGGCCTAAACAGAATGCATTAGCCAACTATTATCAATTCTGATCATCAATGTTATATTTATTAACCAAAAAAACAGGGATGATAATGTCCCATGATATACTTACAGAAGGCATTAACATAATGTATTGATTAACAGAACCCAACGACAGCTTTCTTAATAAAGCA
This sequence comes from Cicer bijugum, assembly GCA_037974875.1. Taxonomy (NCBI): domain Eukaryota; kingdom Viridiplantae; phylum Streptophyta; class Magnoliopsida; order Fabales; family Fabaceae; genus Cicer; species Cicer bijugum. The sequence continues at coordinate 1,050,058 of JBBPBT010000517.1, forward strand.
TGAGGTGATTGGAAAAACTGAAACAAAAAAATAAATAAATAAAGGAGCAGTTGGAAGATATAATCACACAAACAAAAAAGAAAGGGAAAAAAATACTGATGTTACCCGAAATAATCTGGGAAGAAATATGTTGATGGGACGCTCTGCTAACCCTGGTACATCAGAGTCAAGAATTTGGGGAACATCTTCACAAATCTGCATGTACAGTAAAATAACTAGTGTTTAAATGTGCTTATGGAAACAATACTAGGGAATCTGAAGTACCAGTCTCTGATACCGGAAATGGAATATTTCCAACCATTTAAAAAACCAGTGCATAGAGCCCCTAACCATCTAATTTGACTTTCAATTGTATATTTTATATAAGAATTTACCAAATTAGAGATCAAATATCAAGAACTTTATCTGCTCAAAAATTTCAACAAAGCATAAGATCTTCCATTCGGAAGCTGCCAAGCCTTCATCTCATTTCTGTTATTTGGAATCACGGGAAGAAAGAAGGAAGATGATCAACAAAAGGAGAACTATAAGTTGCCTTTTTGTTTTTTACTTAATTATGTTTGTGTTCCCTTTTATCAAATAACCTTCTCTCTCCCCTCCCTATAGGGGTTCTGTGTAGCCTCAATAATGAAAGTACTCTATATTTTCTGTACGCACGAACAATTTTAGCTAGAACAGTAATTTAAGCATATTATGACTATACTGACTTTAAAATGGGGAGCATACCTTGGATAACGCATCCATTGCACCTTCCATGTGATTTAGATCATTACTGTCCAAGCAATTAACAAGGGCTTGCAATAATTCAGGCCACCGTGAAACTCCTCCGGTTTGAACAACAACACTGACAATAGTTCCTGTAGTAGACCTTATGTGTTTATCTGCTGCACCAAGACAAGGCAGCAACTCTGATTTCACGTATTGTTGGTACTCTTGACGCATTAAATTATATGCGTTTCTCAGGTTATTCTTCAGATATAAACCTGCGGCCTGTCTAACCTCCACAGATATTCCCTGATCGAAAGAAAATTACGAAAGCAGCACAGTTATCAATGCTACATCAGGGAATCCAGGAATCCATCAAACCCGAAATGTCGCATAGCACAACACGTAGTTTTATACAAACTAGCATTTAAAAGACCATGTATGTATGGAATTACGGAAAGTTTGACGAAATCATGGTGACACTGTAATTTTGTTAAACTTCCAAAAGTATAGCTTTTTTCAAAATCACATGATTCTGCCAAACTCTTTCGCCAATCCAAACATGCACTTTGATGAACATACGTGTTTTACACCTCCATGAGAAAAAAGTCTCAAAATACGTTATTGCAATTTGCAGGCAATGCCATCCAAGTTAAACTATATAATTTCAATGATTTCAAAGCATTTGAGAAATACACATACTTACCATTTTAGACATATGATATCAAAGAACAAGTAGTTAAGAAAAGGGTGGAAATTGATGAACTAACTAACAAACAAAACGACAGAATAACAAACAGTGACTACAACCGTTTGAGTAACGCTACCAAATTGAAGCAATGATTTAGTCATCACCTTCATCAGTCAACTAGATATTACTCAGTTCAGTTCAGAACAATCAAATCAAACACAAAACTAAAAATCTCCCAATCCAAGCAGAACAACACCAGATGAAGCAAATTTAGGAAATAAAAAATAAAAAAGAAAGAACCTTTTTATAAATTAATTTAGTTATTTTGAGGAAAATGAAAGTAAAGAGTATGGAATGAATTACCTGAGCACGGGAAAAGATGAAGACGAGGTAATTATTGAAGTCAGGGAGGTTGGAGTATTGTTGAATTTGGTTCCAAATCTGAGACTTATCAGCGGAAGAAGAATGAGAAATCTGCTGCTCCAATAGGGCGCAGATCTCTTTGAACCCTTGCTCCTGTGGTTGCCAAGATGGTGTCGCCGCCGCCGCCATCACTGCCGGAATGAGTAAACGACGAATTCGGTGGGTTTTGGTTTTCGGAAGAGAGAGAGAAAGAAAGAGGTTTTAGAGAGAGAGTGAAGGGTATTTTCGAAGCTTGAAAGAAAGAATGATATAATAATAATAATATTAAGAAGCGCAACGCGAAACACAAAATAGTGAAAAATACAAATAACTTTTTGATTGTGCCAGCAAATTAAACCCTCAGCCACAGTCTAGAACTACACTGCCACATTCAATCATCAATTATCCAACTCAACAAAACATTGTTCACGCCTTCGGTTTCTCTTTAGGTTTAGCCCTTTTTGCTTCGTTGGCCTGCTTCACAAAATTCAATATAAATAACAAAAATATCTGATCTTATGATTTTTGAGTCAAAATAAAGCTAATAATTATTCAAAAATCATATTCTCATCTTACATTATTATTACTCTTTCACTTTAATCACTCATCATCCATGTATTACGTACCAATATTTTTGGAATCTTATTTCATTATTTTTTTTCTTTTCAAGGATATTTGAACATAATCCCGGTGATATGTACCAAATTCATTTAAAAAATTGATTTTTTGTAACATTTTTTTTCTTACGCATTGGACAATAATCAAATTATCAAATTCTCAGTCAAATGGTTGAAACATTTAAACATAACCACTTGTCTCATACCATGTTGGTGGTACTCGTTACAGTTTTATTTTTGGAATTCAAGAGGCTCCGAGCTCAGAAAAAAATAAAAAATAAAAACTTACATAGCAACTAATCTAAAAGAGTAAACAACTCCTGATAAATCAGCGCGGTGTACACCTTCCTAACAAGGTCAAGACAACAATCAAAAAACATCGTAACACTATGACCACTTGTCATGACGCGCAAATTAAATTGGAACTGAACAGTCAAAATATCTATTGAAAGTAATAAAATTATTATACTGAATTCATTCCGAAGCTATTCTTATTAAGAATTCCAAAACCATTTCTACATACTAGTTTTTAATAGATAATAATGCTTTCCACGTTGATGGACTAGACTTTCAGTGGATTAACAATTGTCAAGTTCTCTTTCATCAAGACTTTAGACAAGGATTACAATGTCCGTTTCTGGTTACATGTCAATATCAACTCCTCTCAGGAAAGAAGACCTACCCAAACTCCAGAGTCCCATACTCTCTTAGATACATAGGTCGAATGAAGTTTAACTGTTTGTGCACTTTGATCAATACATTCTCCCTTTTACTGGTTTGTGTAACCTTTTAGCTATATATATCTTTCACTCTTCGCAGACTATTTGGCACGTGCACAATCAATTAATAATAAGCACAAATCAATAAGCATACAGCAAAGTTAAAACAATCACTCAACATGATTATTCTCCAGTTTGGATACTTGACCGCATATAACCCTTTGTTGTGCTTGCAAACAATTCCAAGTCTGCCTGATATCGTCCATATTGGGTTCGGAGTAAGCTTTGATGGATCTCAAATTTCCCAAAAGGTTATTAATTAGACTTGATCTACTAAGTGTGTTGGACTTCCATTTTAGTGTTGTATACAGATAGCAGAAGGAATTCCAAGCTGAGTCAGAGCACGTGACTTGTATATTGACACTAACATTCAAATTTTTATGCAATCATAGGAACCATTGGTCTCTGGCTTTCCATCTGTGCTACCATTTGTTTTCTCTTTTTGCAGACAAAGAATATTTCTCATGGACCCAAGGCTGCACTAAAACCGCACACCTCCTTCAACTTCCAGTTTACCGTTTTCATCAAAAGGATGCTTCCTTGAATCATATCACCACAAGTTTCAGACCCCTGAGAATCAACCAAGTACAACAAACCGGTCAATGATTTGTACTTATAATATATATTGCTTGTCAAACCCCCTTTTCTGTTATGTATAACAAACATGAAAAAGGCAAAACACAATCTGTTTTAGGAGATATAATCCTCGCAATCTCACCACTTACCTTCCCCTTAATTTAAAAAGAAAAGGAGATAAAGATGTTGAAGTTAGTTAGTCATTCTATGCATGCTATTCAAACCGGGAAAAACACTCGTCAAACATGGAATGCAAACTAATAATAATACCCCAACAACAATAGCATTCACAAGATATATTCTATATGACATAATACAATACAACCATAGGTTCTCTCCATTTCAAAAAGAAAAACATAGGTTCTCTAGTATACTAATACTATTCCACATGAAGTAAAACTAGATACAAAGATTCAGGGTGAAAAATCACTGATTATGCATCATTGATGACAACAACAGTAGTTCTAGTACCTAAGAATTAAGATTCGCAGATAACCATTCCATATAATCATTAATAGTGTTTGACATCTTTTACCATCATCTTTGTTTTGCTGCAGCCTGCATTAGAAACAAGCCAAGAAACCAGGTAAGATATAAATGACAGAGGTCGTAGTATTACTGTTATAAGGCACTGGAACATAGAATGTACAGAGAAGCAGTTTACTATTATTCATCAAAAGTGAAAGAGATTCACTCAGAATTGGTTCCTAATATAACCCTAAGATAATTTCTGATAGACAGATAACTAGAACAGAACGAAAAAGATAATGGTGTACTGCCCAGATATAGATCATGCTGTCCAGTTTATTTGTTGACAGTGCTCAATTTTGTCATCTTCACTAGAGTTTATTATTGAATAGCATAAATACTAGAATAAATATTCTATATAACCAGAAAACTATCAATTGCAATGAATAACAGAAGAAGTTGTCTTATTACCATTACTTCACAATTATTATGATACTTTTAATAATATAAAAGCAAAACACTCAAATTCCATTGGCTTCAACTACAGTATCCAAAATATTAAGCTGATATCCAAGTACAGGATATGCCCTTTAATGCCAAGTATATGGGCAGCAATGAAAATATCACACTTTCAATTGTAGATTTTAAAAGAAGTATATCAAAACCTGATTATTCACATTCACCACTTATGACCAATACTGTAATTTAAATCTGGATGCTACCCGACATAAATGATTGATTATTCACATTGACCACTTATGACCAATACTGTAATTTAAATCCGGATGCTACCCAACATAAATGATGTAAGATAATTGGCATCAAACTTAAGATTTTTTATGAGTAGGAATCGAACTCAGTACCTTGGGATTTACATCACTCAAACACATTCTGCACCAACCATTGGTGCTAGACCCCAGCGGTCATCAAACTTAAGTTTAATACAATAATTTGTAAACTCAACACAGGAAATAATGTCCGGGAAAAGTGCTTAAGTAAATGGCTAACCTTTTGCAGTTTCATAAGAACAGAATCCTCAAAAGCTTGATAACCAGCCCCAACTAGTTTATTAAGCCTATCAGGTTCCACAGACTTTGGAGCACTTGAAGAATCTGCCGCCATTGCTGGTTTAAGAGGTAAAACCAACAATGGATTAGCAAGATGACCAATCACACTTCCAGTTGTAGCAAGCTAGAAAAACCCACAATCACAAATCAGCATATCAACACATCCAAATTACAACAATCGATCAAATACAAATAACAATAACAATAACAACAACAAAGCCTTTGATTAGCTACATAAATTGATAAAAATCTATCAAAGACAACACCATTAGAAACTCCAACAAAACTTTAAGTTTCCAAAAGCCATCAACTTTTTAAATGATTCTTCATCCTCTAAGTACATTTTGGATTGATGGTGACTTTTGACAAAACCACGGCGACATAGTTATTTTATTGAAGCTCCAAAAGGTAGTTTTTGTCAAAATCGCAATGACACGGGGTGATTATGCCAAACTGGCTACCAATTCAAACATTCACTTCGGTGAGAGCTAGAAGTGTTTCTGAAGACTTCACATTGATTTTGATATGTCTCAGGGTTCTCAATTACAATTGATTTTGCCACTTGATTCTAATTTGAAACTATAATTTGTTTGTTTTATTCTAAACATTTTTTACACTTGAGTTTTTCGTTCAACTCACTTCACTTTCACTTCATGTATCCAAACATACATCATTTTACCTTTAAACACAATATTAGCTAAAATCAATTTTAAAAACTAATTCAACCATGATCAATTTAGGTACCAAACCTTCTAATTAAAAAATTCAAAGTTTATATATAAATAAATAAGAAACTTACAGCTCCTTGTTTAGTTGCCATAACAACAAGTGCAGAACCCTTTTTCTTACTCCCTTTGATAACAACATCTTCAACTTCACCAAACTTTGAAAACAATTCCCTCAACTTATCCGCTGAATAATCTTCACCAACCTTCTCCCACGAAACTTTCAAAACCTTCTCTTGATCAACTCCACCGCCGCTACCGTCGGAACCAACGCTCTCTTTCTTTCCACCGAAATCCGGCACCACTTTCTTAGCGTGCATAGCACGAATCCTCGCAATCTCATCCTTTAACTGTTTCGCAATCCTCTCCTCCTCTTCCTTCCCTTTGGCGGCAGGATCGACGGAAAAAGCTTCGCGCTCTCTCTTTTCGAGATCGGAAACCATTTTGCGGCGTTTTCCGTCGCGCTGAGATTGACGGCGCTGGTTATCGCGCTTAACGCGGAGAAGGTCGTCGAATAACTTTCGAGCCTTTTCATCTTTAAGGATGTCGTAGGAGGTACGAAGTTGTTGGAAATTGGAGGCGGCGTTGGGGTCGTCGGGTCTTTTGTCGGGGTGGAGTTCAAGAGCCTTGAATTTGTAAGCCTTGTTGATGTCTTTATCGGTTAGGTTTGCAGCTTCTTCGCCGGAAGGTAACCCTAGCACCGTGTAGTGATCGACAAATGCGTCCATTGTGTTTGTTTGCGGCGAGAGTACAAGAGAAAGAGAAAGAGAAAAGATAGTTGCTTATAAATTTACCGTAATTCAAATTATATTATGCCATCTTCGCTTAACCATGTCAAAATAGAGAATAGAATAGTTAAATCTTTTTCTTATAACTATGAAATTATTGATTCACAAAAATAGTTTTTTTTTTTAGTTTTGATTTATTTTTTTAATTTTCAACTAAAAATATAATATATATAACATGTTTTAAACAATACAAAATATAATAAAATAATATAAAATATTAATATTCATTAACACAAAATAAAATAATATAAATTTAACTTTTAATTTTAAAATTTTTTATAATTGTGATTTAATTAATAATGCGTCTAGATGTTTCTATTTTATAAAATTATATCATGTGATTTAAAATTTATGAAATTGTTATTTTTTTAGTTTAAAAATTTAAATAAGAGACTAAAACTATGGACTTTCAAAATAAGGAGACCAATTTCGTGAACTGATAAAAATAGATTAATTAAAACTGCAATTAAGTCTTAAATTATTTTACATTTTATTTTTATTTTTAAGTTATAAATATCAAACGTTTTGATTTTTTAAATTACAAAAATTAAACATTTGTTTTTCTTAAATAACAATATTAAATATTATTATTAGAAATAATTAAAGTGTATTATTTTGTAATTTAATGACAAAAGTATTAAATATTTGTAACTTAACTAAAATTG
>JBBPBT010000517.1:1057550-1081786 GCA_037974875.1 Cicer bijugum
ACGCAACTAGTGGTTGTTAAATGAAAAAACTTGATTTTAATCTCCCCAAAATAAATTTTATAGTTAATTTAAGTCCCTTTAAATTACAAATGTTGATGTTTTAATCTTTAGTCTTTAACGCCATTAATTTTTAATAATTGAGTAATTAATGAATTTAAACTTAATCTATGTACAATTAATGAAATTTGATTTTAGTTCCTGTAAAATAAAATAAAGATTATTTTAGTCTTTACAAAATGTAAGAAATTTGATTTTGATCCTTACATAATAAAAAAAAAAAATTAATAATGTGTACGCCTTTTATTATAAATTATACTTAGTGTATTATAATTATAATTATTTTTATTTAAAAGATATAAACAAAATCAATTCTTTTGATTAATGACAAACATTATTAAATGTATGATTATATATGTTCCACCAATTTCTTTAGCGACTCATTTTCAAATAAACAATGTGAAAAAATTATAATTAGTTTATTATTATTGTTCAGGTGTGTAAAGAATAAATAAAGTTATATCAAACATTACGAGAGAATAATACATTGTTCAAAAATATTCAAAGATCTTTTATCTTAGTTGTATCTTCTCATTTTATAGGTGAATATTCATGGGAAACGAGCCTCCTGATCCAAACTCATTTACACCACCTCAAATCTTCGTAGGGCCTTAGGAGATTTAGGTCTTACTAGGTGCATGGACGTGCCACCTATCTACTGTACATGTGCACAATTGCTTCATCATGTCTTAGGACTAATTAGGTGTCGTGGTGCATCCCTTATTTTGGGTAACTTGATGTTCATATGTTGTCAGATATGACTTGTATAAGTTGAATATCATGTTTTTCCATGTACTGGGTTGCATTCACTTAGAATGTAATGGGTTCAATCCAAACACTATATTGGATCGTCGTTGTTCCTCCTTGTTTTGAATAGTTAGTTTATCCAATTGATTCACCATATTTTAGGACTAATTAGGTGCGGTGATGCACCACCTATTTTGGGTAACTGGATGTATGAATGTCACTATGTCACGCCGAATATCACATTTTTCTATGTATTGGACTGCATTCACTTAGATTATAACGAGTTCAATCCAAACACTATATTGAATCGTTGTTGCTCCTTCTTGTTTTTGATAGTTTGTCCAGTCGACAAAGCGACAAACACTTTAGGCTGAAGCATTTTGCTTGTTGTCTAATCGCCCTTTTTGCTTATTCCCCTCTCAAAGCATATCCAAGTAGAAGAGTCCACAAGTCTTCTGCTTTTGGATTATTCACATCTTCAATTATGGCTGAGTGGAGGAGTCCATAAGTCTTCAAGTGTGATCGGGTGGATAATTTCACACATTTGACCTAGTGGAATAGTCTACAAGCCTTCTCATATCGGATTATTCACACCTTCAAGCGTGATCGAGTGGAGAATTTCACACATCTTCAAGTGTGACCCATCAGGAGAGTCCACAAGCCTTTTGCTCTTGGATCTTAATTCAAAGTAAAAGAAAACTCTAAAGAATTAAAACCCAACATTCAATACACAAAACTCTAAAATTTGTCCTTCCCATAAACATGAGGCTCACAACTCAATTCTTTTTCGGACAAAATTTTGTTTCAAAATTTCTTTAATGTGTACTTGATTCCTTTAAGTTTACAAACAATAAGTCATTTGGTGCATAATGCACAAGAAGGTCTATGGTGTTCAAAACTGGAAAACTCATTCTTTGTTGACCTATGGTCTTATTTAAGGTATCAACATTTCTTCAACTTCAGTAAAGTTTGTGCTCAAAACATTGAGAAATAAGTCTAGTTTCGATATCAAACAAAAATCATTCGAAAAAGATAAATACACTTAAAGTTATTATTAAAACACCAAACATAGTGAAAATCGAAATTCACACTCTTAATACTAAAATGCACATGTAACATCATCAAATATTAGTATGCAAGAAAATTTAAATGTTTGGCTCTTTTTATTCAAAATAAATCATTGTCATGATGAATTTTAAGGAAGAAAATTTAGTCATAAATCACTAAAGTTATTTCTGCTAATTCATTTTAAAAAATTTAACAAATCAACAATAGAACATTATCAAACTCAAAATCCTACTATTTTTAAAGATTGGTCCCAAACATACTTCGCAACATAAAGTTTTGAATCTTTAAGCTAAAAAACTCAAAAACTATCACAAAATAGAAGGAAAAAAAAAAACACAAATATACATGTCTCTTAACTTTCCTTATGTCTCTACTCTTTATTTGGTTTGCACGGCACGAAAGAAAAAAAATCCCATATGATGTTGTTCAACTTTGTTTTGCTCGTCTATGAGCAAAAATAGTAGTTACATGAGGTAAATCACTAATAACTCCAAATATATATCTCCAATTTAAAAGTTTTGAAAACAAAGATAAGTGATGTGACTATATCTCTATATCTCTATATCTCTACATCTAAGTCACTTAAATTTGATGTGTTTACTAGTAAAATAATCGTAACTAAACACATGTCCACGGAGCACAAAATTTTGTAAGACGAATTAAATTAAAAATGTGTCAGGAATTAATCATGTGAGGCAAGTCTATCTCAAAATCAAACTATTAGATAGAAGAATTTCATGTCTTAAGTGCCACATTGAGTATTTCGTTCTACTCAATATAAAACTCTCAACATTGTAATAACTTTTAAGAGTTGATGTCTACGACGATTTTCACTCTATCAACATTGACCTGATGATAACTTTTACCATTTTTGACAACTTTGTCTACTTACAGCAGAATATCTTAATCCAATTTATATGTAGCATTTTCCATGAACAATTCTCAATAAAAGGATCAAATTGATAGTTTGATCTTTTTCTATCAAGACTATGAAATTATGAAAATTAGACTTCTAAAATAAAAAAGGGGAAGGATAGGAAGAAACTAAATATCAAAATAAAACAAACATTTATCTTTATTAATTGATTTCTAATAACGAGACTATACAATTCTTATATATGTCTAGACGTAATAAAATAATTATACCAACCAGACAATAGACTACAATACCCCTTGTAGAATAAACTAAAAGAGTCATTTTTCTATTGATCTCAATGATCATATCCAAATGTTGCATGTTTAAAACTCTTAAAAGTGTGCATCTTTACCATTTGTTTGAGTAGGAATTCAACCATATTGATCCATTTGCGAGGGGTTGTTACTTAATAAGATTAAATTTATTTCTCAAAAAGAAATGTAAAATTCTATCAAAGAGAGAGATAAAGGGAGATATATAGTTGATTCGGTAGCATGGATAGGAAGTAAGATAGTGGAGTGATAAGAAGAAGATCGCGAGTTTAATCCCATGTCAGCAACATACTAATATTATTAATTAGTAACATTAGTCATTGAAAGAAAAAAAAGATTAAAAAAAAGTGTATTGAAAAACTTTTTTATCATTTAAAAATAGTTAAAATATTTAAAATGTCAGTATCAATCCCTTTTCCTCAACTCATATTCATATTCATTTAAATTTATTTAAAGTGACCCAATTACAAGAATGTTTTTTATAAGCTAACAACATCTCAAAGAGATAGTAAAGCACCAACAAATAGGGAGGGCAATTAAACTCAGTCCCGGGTACCCGCAAAAAAATCTACAATGGATAGAGTAAAAACTCGCATAATAGGTATGGACACGGGGACGGGTAATTACCCGCAAAATTAAGCGGGTATGGTACGGGTACGGGTACTATAGTACCCGCCCTGCACCCGCACTTATATAAATATACTATTTATTTATTATATTAATATTTAGTTTAATTAATTGTTTTCCTTTATGTTTTAATATCTATTAATATTATTGGACCATTACAATATTTATAATCAAATCAAAAGATAAACGTTTGCAAACTTTTTAAGAATTTGATTATGATTAATAGTTAGATAATTGTGACTTTATAACTAAGAATTATATCTTATTAATTGTGTCTTTATAATTATACTTGCAACTTATAAATTGTTTTTACTGATCTCAAATAATATTGTCGTAAGACTTGCAACTTCATAAAATATTATTATGGATATTTGAATGTATATTGTAACGAGTGTTCACTTGAAATGTTTTGAGTTAGAAAATATTTTAGTTTATAATATTTTATAATTTAATTTATGATATTTAGATAATTTTTAAATGGGTAAATACCACATATAGTCCCTTAACTTAATTTCATTTAACGTTTTAGTCTTTTATCTTTTTTTTCCCCCCGATTTGGTCCTTTATTTTAATTTTAAGTGACAATTTGATCTTTTATGTTTTAAAATGTCAATAATTTTATCCTTATTTTATGCAAAATTTCAAAAAATTCATCAAAAATTTCAAACAAAACACATAAAATTAATTATCATCTTCATTATAATGCTATTTAATCAAATTTATAACTTAAATATTTAAATAACTCATATTTTTATCTCTAACAACATCAAATAAAGAATGACAAATATGAGTTTATTTGAAGATTTGAGTTACAAATTTGATAAATTTTATTTTATATTAAAAAATATAACTAAATTTATGAGTTTTGTTTAAAAATTTTGATGAATTTTTGTAAAAAAAAAAAGATAACATTGTTAACATTTTAAAACAAAAAAAAAGATTAAATTGTTAACTGAAATTAAGTTAAGGGACTATAGGTGGTATTTATCCTTTTTAAATTTAATCACAAAATAATATTTATTTATCGATTTATTTTAGTTAAAGTGTGGATAATGGGTACGAGTACCGGCACTTAAGTATCCAGAGGGTAAGGGTACGGGTATTAAAGTTGATACTCAATAGGGTACGGACACGAAAATGAGTATTTTTTTAAATTGCGGGTATGGGTACGGGTACTATAGTACCCTACCCAAACTTTACCCATTGTCCTCCCTACCAACAATAGAGAGAAGAAAAAACTAATTTATTTTCCAACCCTGGATACTCTCAAGATTGGTCAATTCGGAGATATATTTTGTATAAAAAAACATATTTAAATTGATTAATCTAAAAGTGTATTTTTAAAAACTTTTGAAAACATAGGAAAATGAGAGAAGTTATAAAAAAAAATTACAACCTGATATTGGTTGAGATTATGATGAGAGTTCTCTTTCTTGGCTCTCGAGATTTTAGCTCAGGGCTTGTTAGTTATTTATGTTTGCAAAGGATATCTTGCCTTCAAAATAAATAAAAAATCTTGCTTTTAAGATCTGTAATCGAAGTTGTTTTAGATACTTCCTCTTACATTATTTTTATTTCCATCAAGTGTCGTCTATTTCCCCCTATATTTTGGCTTTGATTTAGCAAAAGGTGGGATTTGTGGACAGTCAAATCTGCCAAAGCAAGGTCTCAATCAACCTCGCTTGCAGATGGATCATCACAATTAACCAGGCACACCATCATGAACGACTCCAATAATTTGGTCAGGCGTGCTTATTGTTAAGTGATAGCTTCCTGCACAGACTGAAGCACCGTGCAAGGGAAATAATCATGGATACGGGATATTACTATGTGGAGCTTGGTCCTACAATGATAGCGACAAAAGCCAGTGTTGCTGGATTCACCAGCCTAAAAAGCTTGTTTCAATTATTAATAAATAGAATAAAACAGATAAATACATCAAGGAAGTGTCTAACTGACAACTATCCTGATTACAAACATCCTATGTAATGAAATTACAAAATGAATAAGATTGTGAAACAAGCAAACATACACCGGAAAAGCAGCAGCCCACAAAGTCCAACCATCCCGAACTGTGTGCAACACAAGTAATATTTTACCCAACCAAAAGTAAAAAATGGCATAGGAATCACAATATTTATAAGGTCTTCTTTCGGATTAACTGAACAGGCTTGGAACATGAGGCACTCAAAACAGATTTACCTTTATTATATTTTTTCTGAATAGAAGAAATGTGGACTTAGGCAAGAAAGCAAATAAACAAATCGATTGCCCGTGACACTAGACACTAACTGAGCAGGAGACTAAGGTGGTATGTGAACTTGTTTGATCATCAATTACCAGCATCCCGGTTGTAATACTGGTCAAGAGTCTTGGCTGGTATACGATGAAGAAGCTCACGAGGGAAAATCCGAAGTAAAGTCCATGCAAGATCTAGAGACTGGAATATATTGCGGGTGTCATAGGCTCCCTGGGCGACAAACTTCCTCTCAAACTTGTCCAGAAATTCCAGATACAACTGTAAATAAAATGGGGGAAAATAAGTTTCATTAATACCACTTCAAGGACAATTTCACTTGATCGAACAAAATATCCCTAGAGAGAAAATTAGTAGATACCAAGTCTTCAGATGAAAGTGCTTCTTCTCCAACAACAGCTTTCATTGCTTGGACATCCTTTCCAATGGCATAATTTGCATATAGCTGAAAAGAAACAAAATAACACCAATAAGATAGTTTACAATTAATCATTAACAATTTATTTTTAAAAAAGGTTACACAATGAACAAACAACAACATACCTGGTTAGACACATCAGCGTGATCCCTTCTAGTCATTCCCTCCCCAATAGCACTCTGCAGTGGTGACCAAATGATATATCATTAGAGTGTGAACCATCTGCCTTTTGATTAAGAAACACAATATTTACCACTTGACAGAACCTTGATATCAAGCAAGATTAATCTTACCTTCATCAACCGAGATAGTGATGGGAGGACATTGATTGGTGGGTATATCTGCTCAAAAAGAGAAAAAAATAAATTAATGTTTAGAATATTTACCAGATCACTTTGACTGATTGTATACCAATTTATCAGGGGCCATATATTTCATGGCATTCAACCTTGATGTGTCCATGAAAATTAAAACCAAAACATTTCAAACTATTTGTTACAAAAGTCAAGTAGAGAAAGAGGATAAAAAGTTGACAAACTGACCAAACTTCTCAGAGAGCATATTAAATTCCACTACATAACAAGCCAACATTTGACTGCTTTTGTAGTATATCAAATCAAAATAAATTAAAGCAAAACCTTAGCATGCATTCTGCACCAAACTCTCTCTAATTAAGCCAGTAACTAATCCAACATGGTGTATGGTATTAACTACAACTGATAGCTTCAACATAACCCACCTGTCTATTATGCAACTGCCTATCAATGTATATCTGCCCCTCAGTGATATATCCGGTAAGGTCAGGAGTTGGATGTGTAATATCTATACAGAAGAAGTACAAAAAGTTTGATCATTCAGCATTGAGATTTAAGAACATTTTGTCCAAAAGAGAAGATCCACTGTATTCATTACCATCATTTGGCATAGTTAGAATTGGAATTTGGGTAATAGAGCCTTTACGTCCCTCAATTCTTCCGGCACGCTCATAAATTGTTGCAAGATCTGTATACATATAACCGGGATAACCACGTCTTCCTGGAACCTCTTCTCGGGCAGCAGATACCTGTAGGATCAACAACAAGGAGTGGTCTATTGCTTGTGCCGTGCAAATTATTTGAGAAAAAAGTAAATTTTTTATTCTACAACCAAAATACTTAAAAATTATCAAAATTTAATCATCACTTAAGCCTCAAAAGAAGAAAATTACAGGAGAATGGTAAAAACAGTTAAAGGTTTCTCTCTTCTCTTTTTTTCACAATAATTCATGGTTGAAGGTACATTACCTCACGAAGAGCATCAGCATAAGAACTCATATCTGTTAGTATCACGAGAACATGCTTGCCACATTCATAAGCCAAATATTCAGCAGTAGTAAGAGCAATACGAGGAGTGATAATACGCTCAATTGTAGGATCATTTGCCTGCAGTAAATCACAATAGAAATTGAACAGACATGTTACAATCAGCTCCTTCGTACAAGTAAGAAATAAAAATTTCAAAATTATCATAAGATATTTCATTTGAATTTTATTTTAATGAGGGAAAAAAGGTGATACTCAAATGTATCACACTGTGTTCCTCAGACAATATGTTGATCCATGAAAAAGGTTTGAATTCCAACATAA
The DNA here is from genome assembly GCA_037974875.1 of Cicer bijugum. NCBI lineage: Eukaryota > Viridiplantae > Streptophyta > Magnoliopsida > Fabales > Fabaceae > Cicer > Cicer bijugum. The sequence continues at coordinate 1,065,538 of JBBPBT010000517.1, forward strand.
TTTTATAACAAAAACTGCCATACTAAATTATCATTTAAAAGTTAAATCTCAACCACCCAGTACATTTCAGAAAATCTTACATATTTCTGTGAAATTTACATGTGTTTGGTTTTAGTTAACATGCAAGAAACTAGTTATACAATAATCATTGACATATCACCACTATATATATCTTTAGATTGATATGTTAGATTTAAATAAAGAGAACAATATGCAATAACTTTTTGTTCCACAATCCCCAAAGAAAAATGAACAATCAAACAAAAGACTATACTGTAAGTTAGTTCCAAGCATGTATTATGAATTTATGAGACAATAACAATAGAAGAGCTATTATTTTCTTTAACTTGTAAACTACACACACAAGCATAAATACTGAAAGGAAAATAAAGAAACCAAAATTACCAGATTAAGGGGAATAAAATAGCATGTGCATACTGATTTTAAAGATTACCAAATTAAGGAAAAGGGTCACTCTCTCCATTGAGCCATTCTCCTCAAAGTCACGCTTAAAAAACTGTGCAGTCTCCATGTTAACTCCCATAGCAGCAAAAACAATGGCAAAATTGTCCTCTTCTCCACCCTGCATAAAACAATAAAAAAAAGTTTTGTAAGAAAACCACCTTACTCGTCTTATATTAAATATAGAAGTAATAAGTCGAAGTAAATGACTAAGCAAAAATAGCCTTCTTAATTAAAGGCAGTGAGAAGCAGTATATCTGTAAGCAATAAAACAAGCGAGGATCCAATCTTTCAAATTGTTCACGTCAGTTTCTTCATAAGAGTTGTTGAAGAAAAATGCTAATGACTAATATGTCATCAAGAATAATGGGTGTTAATAAAGAAAAATTACTTCGAGTATGTTCTCTGTTTTCACCTTGAACTGTGTTTGTTTTTTAGCTTGACTACTTTTATATAGGTGATTTTACTTTTAATCTTCCTTCACTATTGTCACTTCTACCGGAGAATACCTTAGCCTTTTGAATTCCCCCTTTCCTATCTTATAATACTTCTATTGGACAATACCTTAGCCTTCTGAATTTCCCCTTTCCTATCTTATAATACTTGTATTGAACAATACCTTAGCCTTCTGAATTCCCCTTTTCCTAACTTATAATATTTCTTTTCCTATATCCATCATCACAAAATCATTAATAAGTAATAATTCACGTGCATTTGACATATTTGATGAAGTGCACTTTAGTAAGTTAGCTATACCTCAAGAAGATTATCAGACTTCTCTAATCGCTTGACTAAGCCAGCCTGACGACATATCTGTGCAGCAATTTCATTATGGGGGAGACCAGCAGCTGAGAATAGGGGAATCTTTTGACCTCTAGCAATAGAATTCATGACGTCAATTGTAGATATTCCTGTCTGTATCATCTCCTCAGGATAGGTCCTCTCACTAGGGTTAATGGAACTCCCTGAATAATCGGCAAGATATTAGAAGAAAAAATAATCAGAAATCAACAAACATGCAGAAGTAGAACAAAGCAGAAGTTAAATACCTGATATATCCAAGTAAGCCTCCGGTAAAATTGGTGGACCGTTATCAATTGGTTTTCCAGAACCGTTAAATATGCGCCCAAGCATGTCCAGTGACACAGGAGTTTTTAACACCTGTGGATACAAACAAGAAAGAACAGAGAGAGTCAAAGGTGGAACGAACTGATTCCGCTACAATAAAAGCAATGCTATAGAATGCTAAACAAAACAAATTAAAGCAAGACTTTTTTAATTCAATTCAATAATCAATATTCGGCTAAATTGCAGAAACTGAGGATGGGCTAAATCGTGTGAAGTTAATCACCTGAGGAACTGCCCCTCCAGAACAAATTAATAAAATAGTAATCAGTACTAAGCCTTGTGAATAATACTATAATTTCAATTGCACGCAATTCGTCCTCTATTTTCTAAGTAAAATTTAATGGTTAGTCATCTTGCCCTTTTCTGAATGGGGAAAACCACAGTTTTGGCAAGCATATAAGATAGTTATAATTGGATTTCATTTATTTATCATTTGCCGAGACGATTTAGTCATGGCAGTTTAAAGACTAGCTAATCATTGGGTCAAATATGTGTTTTCTATTGACAAAGGAAAATATAACTCCCAAAATAACGATCAATACATTATTTAGGTCTTGCAGAATCAAAATTTCATTGAGACAAGACACCAAACATCATCATTTTTAAGGGGAAGAATTAATAAAATTTGCATTCATTATTCTACGTGTACTTATGAACATAAAGTGAGAGAATTGTAATAACCAAGAGCTTGTACCTCTCCAGTAAACTGCACAGTGGTAAATTTATTGTCGATTCCAGATGTACCTTCAAATACCTGACCAATAGTTTAAAAAAGTCAATAAACTAAAAAATGTTATTAAGGCTCCTACCAGAGTAGTAAAGCTAGACAGTAAAAATAATGTACGCTATTTAAAAAAACAGTTACACAACAACAACAGAGGTATATCAACAAAGAGTACTACTTACAAGCTCAAAACATTTTGGTTATGGATTAAAAACAAACACATAAATCTAAAATAACTCGAAGATAAGAGGCAAGTACAGACAATGGTTATGTATGCTATAGGTTCACACCTGAACAACGGCCTTTTCGCCATCAACCTCGAGAACTTGTCCACGCCGGGTAGTTCCATCTCCTAAACGAATATTGACAATCTCTTGATATTTAGGTCCCTAATGCAGTTGACCAAATTAAAATTTAGTCATACCATACACCAACCATTCACACTGATAAAAAATGAAAATATCAAAACATTCAAAATAAGAATATCAGCAATAAGACTATCAAGTTTGTTACCTTAACTTTCTCAAGAATGACCAATGGTCCGGCAACTCCGGATACAGTCCTGTATTCTGCCACATTGATGAACAGACACATAAAATTTAGGGTGAAACTAAATAACAGAATGATTACCATAATTATCGAGGCAGATTGATAAATCCAGCAGTCTTGCTCTCAAAATTTGTCTTTTATGCACAATAGCAAGCATTAAATATCTTTTTATTGATTTATCAAAGGCGGTGTATACACACCCACAGTGTATCAGATTGCAGTTGAAAATTAACAAGACAGGCAAACCGACAAGTCACATACCCATTCCTATCTCCAAGGTACCATCATCTATGTCAATGTTCTGAGCCACACCCATCTTATAACTTCAAAAAATCAGACAAAAGAAGTGTAGGAGAGTCAATACATGCAAAATCAAAAACACAAATGAGAAGCACAACTAAAGCAGAACAGATTTCCCCAATAATTAAGACAAAGCGAACAACAAATAATAAAAGACAAAAAATCAATACAAAAATAAAAAAGAATATATTCTTAATCATAAAGTAGTTCTTGAAATATGATCAAAGTAAACTCAAAGTTTCTATTACTGAGTGTTTGAGTTAGATATTTAGATTGAACATTTGAAAAACATGATTTCAGACACAATATATTTGATAAAAATATTTTGACTAACTTAGTTTAAATTTTTTAAGCTATCGCTAACACTGTAGTACCAACACTTATATTTGAAGGTGTGTCTAAGTGTCCTACACCAATACAACACTGAGACATTGATTATATTCAATTCTCATTTATCAAATTATTACAAGTGTCAATGTCAGTCTCGCATCTAGTGTCATGCTAGTATCCGTTCTTCGTAGATCACTAAAGCTAATTTTCATCACTTAATGTTAAAATTAAAATCGCACTTGAATAAGTCAAAATCAAATCTGACAGTCTCCACAGTGAATCCAAACTCACGTTATACCACTTTCTCAAATATACTAATCAAATAATAACGTAGTGAAGCACAACTTACAAGAGAACTGCTTCAGAATCATAGGCACACTCTACCAAAAAACTCGGCAAAAAAAAAAAAGCGGTTCATGTATAATCTAACTTAAACCATCCAAATTGCACTTAATTTTTGCGTAAAAATGAAAATCTGGCTTGATCGAATTCTAATCCAACCGCTACTGAACTTCAAAAAATCGAAATAAAATAAAAAAAAAGGTTAAGAAACAACAGCGACAACAATAATCTTCAAAATCGATGGTGCTATAGCCAAATTACAGTACTTAAGAGATCGAATTATGAACTAGTTTCATACTTACACGACTCAAGTTTTTTATTGAGATTTAGGAAAAACACGAGAAACAATGAGATCGAGAAATGAAGACTTCGATGATGATATTGAGATAAAAGCGAAAGGAGTTGAGAATCGGAAAACGGATCCGAAGAGAGAAAGACGTACCTTTGGTTTTCGATTTTTTTGATCTGAAGCAGAAGGGGAACGTGTACGAGACACAGTTGGTGAGGAAAACGGATCTAATGGACCAAAAATATTATCAAAACAAAATTGGAAAATTACTTTTATTTTAAATGTATTGTCCAAAAAAAAATGGAATTAGTTATTATTATTTATTAAAAAAACGTATTATTATTCTCGTCAACAAAAATATTAAATTAATAATATTATCATTAGAGATGTGAATTGAGTCTATTGTTATTGTTATTATTTTATTTAAATTTTTCAACTCTCAACTAAAATTATAATTAGAAATATAATATTTTATTTGATGGGTGTTGTGTAAGAGTCATAAAATAAATAATATTAAAATTTTAAATTTGATTTCAATATTATTAAAATATTAATCATATTAATTATTGAAATTAACCGTTAAAAATAATAAAATAAAAATTTGTGTACAGTATGTGTATTATTTTTCTTCTAGATTCGGAAAATCAGATGAAAATGGATCTATTGTCATCTGCCAGGTTTCACGTGATAAATAAAATACCTCGTCGGTTCATTGTCAAGTTTGGAAAACCTAAAATAATATAATAATCAATATAAAAAACTACAACTGAAAAAAAAAAATAGAAACTAAAAAAAATACACGACAATAGATATAGCAATGGAATCACTTAATCTCTAAATAAATAAAATAGGGTAGTTTTTTAAATAAATGAGGGCAGTTAAATATAGAAAATGAATAAAGTTTTGAAATACTTCACCTTTTACAGCTTTTTATAAGTTTTAAAAACATTTTAATAGTAAATTAGTTAAAATATTTTTACTGCAAATATCATATTATACTCACGATATAATATAAATTAAATAATCATAGTTATAATAGTCAGTTATAATTTAAAATGTTTCACTTGTAATATATAATAAAATATTTTTTTATTTTATCTTTTTTGACAGCATTCAACTCATCTTAGACAATAAAATGAATCAACTATTAATTATTAAATAAAATATTGTTACTAATCATATATATAAGAGTATAATATCAATTATTAATTTATTTGATGCAAAATTTTACATCACAGTCAATTAGATTGATTTAGTGATTATTTATTGATAACAAGTATAAATGTTTAGTGAAATAATAAAATCAAATAAATATTATTAATATAAAATTTATTCATATTGATAATACACCGTGATTAACAACAAAAAATTTAAAAAAATACATTCATGATTAACAAATACAGATAAGTGATAAAACATAAATAAAATAATTAACATGCACGTATTAAAATAAAAATAATATAGATTTCATTAATTTAAAATAAAAATTTATTTAAAAATAAAATAAATAATATTAACTATTAAAAATCAAATAAATAATTAACTTATATTTATACAGATTCACACGGGACAACCAAGAACTGCAACCCATAATCAACGTACTAGTAGTATTATATCAGTCCCCTTCCCACAATCAACTTACTATATTATTATTATTATTATACTATTATATATATATATATATATATATATATTATAGATTGTACATGTTTAATACAGACATGTACAAAACGAATCCTAAAATAAGAAGTTTATAATAACAAAGAATAGATAATAAATATAATATTTTATTAAAATTTATTAAAAATAGTAAAAATTCATTTATATTTAGATTGTTCATATCATATTATTTTATAAAAGAAAATTATGATAATTTAATTTAACATAATAATAATAATTTATTTATTGATTTATGAATATGATCCGTTATTGGTTTATTGATTTTATATTTTAGTTATAATATAAATTATGAATTTAGTTATTTAAAAACAAGTGATACTTGTCAAAAATAAATAATAAGATAAGTGAGAAAGAATAGTAGTTTAGTATTTCATAATAATTGGACGTGTAATAATTGTAGTAGTGTAGAAGGAAGAGAGATCAATATACGTACGACTCTTTCTATCGTAAAATGGATGTAAGATAATAGATTTTTATTTTTCGCATCAAACGGTTGTAAATCAACCAACTGGTTGTAGCATGTAGTCGCTGTTTAGTGTTAGTTGATATATCGATAATTCTCCTTTTTGGCTTTTTTTTTTCTCTTCCCTTTTCTGTTTGTCATCACTCCATTTCAAGCCTCACATTTATTCAACACAACAAATGGCTGCAACTATCCCCGTCCGGCCCGACCGTATCTCAGCCGGTTCATCATTCCCTAGACCACCACCGGTTCGTCGACTCGGAAAACCTATCCTAACTGAACCCTGGCGCACCTCATCGTTACAAACACGGTGGGGACACGCGTCAACGAGGAGCGTGGGACCGGTTCAGGCGAGTTCGCGTGCGGATGACTCGGTGCCGTTTGAGATGTCGGTGGAAAACGCACTGAAGCTGTTAGGTGTATCCGAAGGAGATTCGTTCGACGATATACTACGCGCCAAGAACTCCATCGTCGCTTCCTGTAAGGATGACCAGGAAACCATTGCACAGGTATCACTTTCCCTCTAGTTATTTTTACATTTTTTTTACGCATCTAGTCAATTTTACATAAATTGGGTTACTATTTATATAACTATATTATGATTGGTTTGTGTTTTTATTAGATTAGATGCTTAATTAATCTATAGGTTTAATGGATTTGCACCAACGGGGTGATATAGTTTTACTCAAACATTTCATATTGCCACGTAACCATGTACTAAAACTATTTTTCAAAAATAACTAAAACATACCTCATTCTTATTGGATGTCAGAAAAAACTAGTTTTATAGTGACAATACATATCACATTTTCTCTTAATCTATTATCATCCACTTTAGTTGGTGTTTGGCTATGAAACGGTAACACGACGTAGTAAATGAGAAATTTGAAGTAATTGAATCTAAACAAGTCTCGACACATGTTGAATATTGGATACGCCTTCGATCTAAAGTATATGTTTCTGTTTTCATTTCTCTATTACTCGAATAGTGTCTATTTTAAATTTTAAATTTTGTTTGCTGTTTCTAAATATTTGTGTAGGAAACCGCAAGGGTGAATAAAAAACTCTTTTAAAATTTTGCAGGGAAGGGAACTAAACTGAACTTACAAGTTCAGTTTTGTGACTAAAAGGCTGTTAAGCCGAAAACATTTCTAAAATTAAGTCCCTACAAGGCTGTTAAGGCTTAGGCTTCTGACCCTATTCTTTTTTCACTGCATGTAATTTGTGGTCACTGATCAAACAAAAAGTCCTTCTAATTTAGTCTTAGAATTTGGATGGTCAAGCGAAAAGAGATTTGAAGACTAAAATAAAGATTTCAAGCCATCTTTTCATTATTCTCCTTTAAGTCCACCAAACTTACTGAAATCAAACCATGTTCACAAGAAGACTTATGGACGAAAGTAAGACAGCTATCTGAGGTTTTAATAGACACTCAAATTCATATATAATACAAACAATCAACTGATACAAGCTTGAGCTTTTTGTTACTCCTGATGCAATTGATACCTCACATTTTCAGTCTATAGTTAAGCATTTTTAGTATTCTACATATTAAGTCTATCCCTCTATTCCGTTGCAAAAAAAAAGTCTTTTCCTCTATTGATGGAATTGGTGTGCATTTGTAGGTCGAGGCTGCATATGACATGTTACTTATGCAGAGCCTAACTCAGCGGCGAGCAGGAAAAGTAGTGAGCAGCAGTGTTCGTTATGCTGATGTAAAGCGTGTCCAGTCCCAGGTTGTGGGATCAATGCCTCAATGGATGCAATCCTCCATGAAGAATGCACCAGTTTCAATTGAGTCACCTTCCACCAGTGATTTTGGTATACAAGCTGGAGTGTATGGTGCACTGATGGGTTTAACCTATATTAGTGGTTCTTCTATGCCCTCTGCAGGTTATGCGGCTGATGTTCCAGGACTTCTCTTGGCTGGTAGCTTTGGAGCTTCCCTGTACTTCATGACCAAAAGGAATGTTAAGTTAGGTAAGGAGCTTTGTCATGCATATTGATATTGTGCACTTAATATCAGTTCGTCACAATTCAATGAAATTTTTGTCTCATGAGCGCAATATTCATTTTGACCTGTCTCTTGGAATGAAAGTAAGCATTTGGATGACCATAATGAGTGGGAGAATAGGAGGGAAAAAATGAAAGCGACGAGGTTTGCCTTTGTTGAAAGAAAACTGCTAACAACACACCCTCTCTTATTTGTTAAATTTCATAGGGGTCTCGCTAGATTTATGTAGAACCCACAGGTATTAATGAGGTACATTTGAATTTCAACCAATAGGAGAGACTGAGAGAGTGATTAGAAAAAGTGTGTTGCTATCGCTCTTCTTATTGAAATTGTATATTTGAAGACAAATATGCTTTCAAAAGAAATGAGTGGTATGAATCAACCTCTATTTGTGGTTGTTGCCTTCGACTAAAAAGTTTCTAGATAGACCTTGCATCATACAAGAATGCCAAGTTTTTAGCCACTCATAATAGCAAAGAGACATGGAGCACAACAATCTTTGTCAAAACAATAAGGCCGGCCTATTATATAGACTTCATTTCTTACGTTCTCTCAGACTTTCGACGTTAAAAGACAAACAAGGGTACTTCCAGTTATGGGTGATTGAGATATTTTTTGAAACTTTTCAGATAGTTAACCTCTTTCTTAAACTCTGCTTAATCCTTTTGGATTAGCATAACATTTTTTCTTTCCTTTCATATTTTCCTCCTTATACACTTTGCTTTTTCTTTTCCTGCAGGGAAGGCAACTATTATAACCATAGGAGGGCTCATAGCTGGCGCCGTTGTAGGGTCAGCTGTAGAGAACTGGTTGCAGGTAGATATTGTCCCATTTCTGGGCATACACTCCCCTGCTGCTGTTGTTAGTGAAGTCATAATTATCTCTCAATTCTTGGTTTCTCTGTACCTAAGGTAGACGGGAAAAATGGTGATCTTATATTAAAATGTGAAATTTGTAATTATTCATTTGCATGATCATGTCCAAGGGTTGACAGAGAAGGCTACTGTTCTAACCGTATAGCTCGCCCTGTGGCAGCGTCAGCGGTAGAGAACTCTGGTTGCAGTAGAAGAAATTGTCCCATTTCTGGACATACCTTCTCTGCTGCTCTCTAGTCATTGAAATCATAATTATCTCTCTATTCTTGGTTTCTTTGTACTTAAGGTAGACAGGAAAACATGGCAATCTTGTATGTATCAAAAGCTGAAACTTGTAAGTTTTCATTTCCATGCAACATGATCATACCCCGAGCATTTTTAGGATGTAAAATCAGTGCATATTGTACAAAAATTGAATAAAACGTAGTTGTTTATCTGTCAAAGTAGAAAGAAGCATGAAACTTATATTGGAAAGATCCAGTTTTTATGTTCAGGATCAGTGAGCATGTTGCAATCCCAACAGTCCAACAGGTCTTGGTCGGTCTCTTTTTTAAGAAAAATTGGAGAAGGATCATGACCAGTATTTGTTAAAGTGACATTAATAGTCATTTTATAGCCATCTCTGTTGGATTTGAATTTCATTCCATACATTAAATTTACAAAGTTAAATTTTTACCACTACATTTCATGAACTCTTGCTCTCTATTAGATAATTTAGAGAGAAAAAGAAAACACATGAGAGTTATAGTTTCCTTTTTAATGCTTTAAACTTAAAAGGTGTTTTTGACCCTTCACTTTGTTTCTTATTTTGTTTCCAAACTTAAAACATACTGTCTCACATGGAAGTGATTTGTGCCTATTTGTTAGGGTCCCTCTCCCAAGATCGGAGGGCTGTAATAAAAGATGTTAGACCTGCTACATTTTGGTGTTTTGTCCGAAAGCTTTTGTGATAATGCATTTGTCCTTTTCTTATCGATGGGTCATTAGCTCTTGCTTTATGTGCTTGTACATATCTGCTGTGAAGACTGCACCTCGGCCTTTTCAGTTTTCAGCATGCGACACAGCTTGTGTTTGGTTGAAAAAGTATTTAAATCATTATAAAAAAAAAGTATTTAAATCAAAAGATTCTCAAAAGGAGTTGTTGATCACCATTTTTGGAATGATCTAGATATTTAGACCATTCAATTTATAAAGTAATATTTTATCTCTTAAATCAATGAAAGGCTTATATATTGTCTGTAGTACTCTCTTGATGCATTAAAGTAGGCATACAATCTTTAAAAGAAAAGATTGAATTGACTAATTTTTTAATTTAAATGACTAAATTTCTGTTTTGTATATGTAAGAGACTAAATTGTCTCATTCTTACAATTTTAAGATAAAAATGATGATTCACTTTTAAAAAAATTATATATATGTTACTATGAAATTTGTCAAACATTGGTTTTTGAGTGTGTATATATGATTTCCCAAAGAAAAATACTAATATACTGTGAATAAGTAAGAAGTGCTAATATATTGTGAAAATCAACTTTTGCGTGATTAAGAGGACTGGATTCCCTTGTTCAAAAGTGATTGTAGAAGTGATGACAATAATTGAAAAATTAAAATGGTCAAGATCTCATGATCTCATTTTAATTATGTGCTGTTTGATATTTCTCTATGACCCTGATGTGTTTGACTATAACTTCAGGATTTTCTGACAGCAAGAAATTGGGGTCGGTGGATAATTGGTTTCTGTTATGTCCACATAAATAATTTGTAAAAATTAATTACTATAATATTGGATTCAATTCCAATGGGCGAATGCAAAAATTAATTGCTATTAATAGATTTTTTACTCGTTCACTGTGTATGTAATTAATTATCTTTAAAAATTGTAGGAATGGATATTGGTGAGTATTGTAGTCCCTGATCTGTCTATACCCATATAAACATTTTATTATTAAAAGTTAATTTTATTATATTTCTAAATAGCGTTGATGTTATGTTTTTAATCAAATATCTTTTGTTTTTTCCAAAGGAAACAACGTCTTCTGTTTTGTCGATTTTTCATAGTTTTCTTTTACAGTCATAGTCTATCTGTATTAAATAGTACTAGTTGTTGGTTAGTTAATGATAGTAGTGTATTAGTGCATAGTGATGCAACTCATTCGATGAAACTGTTTCTAATGTTTATTGTAGTTGCAAGAAATGAAGTGGATGTTTTTTTGGTGGTGTAACACTAAAAAAACATTGCTCCTTCAATCACCAAAGAAACTGGAAACCAGCACTACTACCGTACAGGATCCAAACTCAAAAGCTGAGGAAGAATTAATGAGTACAAAGTTTGGAGTTCCATTTAACTTGTATAAATAAACTATAAATTACTTTAAAAAAGCTCTATAAAATAAATAGATTAAAAATAAAATAAAATAAAATAAAATAAAAAAACTAAAACTCAGAACATTCTCAATCAACAATACCACCAACACTAATAGTGCAAAATACATTAAAAATTGATGTCTGCACTTGGTCAACTAAACTAGTAATACCTTAAAAATTGATGATGTCTCAGCGAGCTGCTTTGACATAACACCACACATAATAATAACATAATTACACAAAGCACCCCTAATGCACAGATATCACTCTAACTAATACTCGTACGATTCTATTCTCCATTGTGGCTGTTGCAGTTATCTTCCACATTGCAACCATCCTCTATAAACGAAAAGTTCCCAGTTTTCTCACTATTTTCACTGAAAGTTACAAGATCATTGTACATTTTCTGTGATGCTTTAGAGAACTCTGTCAAAGATTCAAGGACTAGAGAAAACCCCGATTGTAATCCATTCAATGTCATCCTCTGCGTTTCTTGCATGCAACTGTGGTGCTTTTCCTTCTCTACCTCTAGTTTTCTTCTCAGTGTCTCCAAATGATCGCTCTTCTCCATCATGCATTCTTCTTCATGAACTGTCCCCTCTTCTGATTTATAATCTGTTACTTGCAACTCAAGCAACTTAGTCTTCAGTTTATACGACCCTAGATATCTTCTATCTAATTCTTTTGTTAAGCTTTCTACTTTCCTCTTCTGCTGCTGCTCTTTATTTTGCTGAATCCAAAGAGCTTTCACGTCTTTCACAACACTTTTCAGTGCAAGTGATACCGTCTTATCAGGTAACTTTCGCAGGGAAGTTAACCAATCGTTGCATATCATAAATAATGGTGGCCCGTTGACTTGAAATGGCATGGCAACATTTTTGCTTCTCGAGTAGAATTCAACTTCGGGAACTATGAACTTACTTAGCCATCCGTGAAGAGCTTGTACATATGCTTTTTGAGCTGCAGTATACTCTCTAAAGCATGCACGCCAGTGGTGAAGCTCAGCTTCAAGCTGAAGAGTTGCCAATCCACGAGATTGATTGCAAAATTTCCCATATGCAGGACATGTGAAGTATTTGACTTCGGAAAGAATCTTCTTTTGTGTTTCATGCGACTCCAACATGATTTTCCACGATTGTGTCAGGCTGCATTTGGAAAATGGAAAATAATGAATCAATGAAACTCAAAACAATTTAGTATATGAAGTATCCAATGCTATATTATCTCACCCTTTCAATAGTTCAACAATTTGAGGCTGTAATTCTTCATCTCTCATTATCTGAATTCTCTTTGAGATCGACTCTGCACGTCGAATTGCAACCAAGATCCCAGCATACAGATCTTTCAATTCAGCCCTAGTCATATCCATGCTTAATTCATTGTCTCCTCTAACATTCTTATTTCTCATTTGCGCACATTTTTTCTCATAATTTTTCCGAGTGCTATCTCCAGCCTAAGGCAAGGAATTTATTAAATGTTAACAAGATGTCTCAAGGAAGAAAAGAAGGCCATGATTGAAAAGGTCAAAATCCAACTAAAATGAATGAAAGAAAATATAGACTCGGTTGTTTTCACCTGCTCCGGAGAATAGGCATTTGATCAGTTTCATCATAAAACAGAAAATATGGATTCAAACAAAAGGAATAACAAAAGTCACCTACCTTAACCTCCTCAAACAATTTCTTTTCCCATGCATATAACCTTCCTAAGGTTAATAAATGACTTCCGGAATCCATTCCTCCGTAATCATCAAACAGATCATTCTTATATTCCACCCAATTTGAAGAATTTTTCATATTTTGAACCACCAGACTCTTGCATGATGACGACCTAGATGACATGGACTTCCATGTTATTGCGTTAATGAGTTTGGTCGAACTTTCTGCATTGATATCAGATGAATCAAATTCTCAAGCATATATGCATATAATATATATCACAATATGAGACATAGAGTATCAATATTGCCATGTTTGTCCATTCTAGTACATCCACATATAATACATCGAACAGATTAGCACTCCTTTTTCTAGTTTTGATGAATCGAGCAAAGTTCAATTAGTCTAACCACTCAAATCAATATGGTCGGCATATATAAAAGGTTGTATTGCCATGTAAGAAATGCACTTATTGTTTGAGTTCCTAGTTAACACATATTGTGGCGAATGCAGGACCCTAGCTCAGGGGTGCAAAATATGAGAACTTTTAGATTTTAGGTGTGTTAGACAGGCTTAAGGTGCAAAAACAAAATATCCATAGTGGTCACAATGCAAAAAGAAAAATAGCGGTATTGGTGCAATTTTTCAAAACATGTGCTGGTACGCACCCTCACCATACACCAGATTCCCCAAAGAATACATACCTACATTAAAACTCAAATAAAATATTTGAAGTTATTAAGATGAACCAGTGCTGGAACTGAACCAAATGATTGAGCTTAAATGGTTAAAGAGCTTCAGTAATAGGCAAATAAGAACCTGAGTTAGAACTTTCAATGAAAGTCTGAATCAATCTTTGGTCATACTTTACTTAATTTATGGGGAACTACCAAAGACCCTTTCTACTAAGAAAGGAAGGATTGAAACCAAAATAATGTGTTGGAAATGAAAAACAAGTTAACAAAGACTTGAAAAAGTTTTAATGAATCAATTCATGAAAGTCAACTACAATTTGAGCATGATAGTTTTGAACAATCTCAGAAAATTTCAGAGATTAATAATGTACATAATGTAGAAGATATAACCCACCTTTTATTTCCTCCAAATTAGAATGAAGGGGAATTCTATTAGCCTCCAACATCTTAGTAACATCCTTACCAGAATCATAAGCCCTAACAAAATGGTCCTCAATATCTTTCAAAGCTTCAAGCAACTCTCTCCCTTCAGCAGGTGTATCAAGAACTCCAAACCCCTTTTTCTCCCCAACATTTTCAGTATTCACATCTACAACCTTCACCTTATCAACACCACTCATATTCATAACTTTCCCTCCACCTTCATTACTCTTCTCTTCAACACTCACCATAACTTTGTGCTTAAGTTCTTCCCTTTCCACTTCCTCCTCCAACTCTGGAATCCCTTCTTCCTCCCTCACTGCTCTCAAATCATCATCTGAGTTTCTGTGGTAGCCACTGATAACTTCCTGCCTCACACTGTCAAAAGGGTAAAAGAAATCCCAACCAAAATCTCTCTGTGGAGATGGCATTGAAGGTGGCATAGACATATGCACAGGCATGTGCATAGGCATTTGCATGTAGTAATAACCACATGACTGCTCACTTTGCTGTTCTCTCTCACCTTCACACTTTTCTTCACAATCTTCCTCAGAAGACTCTGAAGTTGTTGAAGCAATGCATGAATCACAAGCAATAGATTCATGTTTTGTCTCTGATGGTGTCTGCTGAAGGAACATAGGGTTGTTTATGACATTTTCAGTTGATGAAGGAGTAGGAGAATCAGGAGGAGGGAAAGTTATAAGGAAAGGTGAAGAAGGTGAAGAATGGCGTGCAACAAAAAGCTTAATGGAAGCAGCTACAGCATTCAAAGAATGAAAATACTTGCAATGAGCTTCAGCAAGTTCATACCTTTTCTCCACAGCTAGTTTCAACTGACGTTTCCTCTCTCTACAGATAGCTACAACTTCTTCTTCCTCCTCTAGTTTAGAGGCGACACAACCCATGTTTTTCTCACTAACCCTTATCTTTAGCAAAGTTTAGTTTTTTATTTTTCCTTTAGAAGAAGATAGAGAAAGAAAGGTTCTTGTGTTGTTGTTTTCTATGACAAAAAAAAGGAGGGAACTTTGACAGACAAGAGAGAAGGAACATTCAAGAGTTCAACTTGGTTTCAAATAAAAAAACAAACTTTAACAACAAGAACAAAAAAAAAAGTTTTTTCACCAAGAATGAGTTAAAACAATCCCACTTTTTAAGACAGAAATGAACAAGGTTTTACAGCAAACAAGTAGCATCTCTAAGCTGTCTGAGAAGTTCAAGACTACTCACAAACAAACAAAGTTTAACCAGCAAATAACATAATGGTTAGTACTTAGAAAATGCAGTATTAATGATAAATGGAGTTATTGCTATTGGGTTAATGGAAGAAAAAAAATATTACTAATTATTTAGTAAAACTGTACCATTGGCATTAGCAGAAAATTTGATGGTAAAAAAAACTGAAGTCCATAATTTGACTAGACAGTTGCATTGGAGACAAGGGAGAGAGAGAAGAGGCAGGTGAGTAAAGAATGTTGGGGCTCGAGAAAGAGAGAGAGAGAGAGAAACAAGAGTACAGGCCATGGTTGAGGCATTCTTGTTAAAAGCACTGGTCGGAGCCAGTAATATTAAAAATTCAAAAATATTATCTAAGTTAAAAATAGTTAACGGAAAAAAATTTTAAGGATTATTTAAAGAAATTAATGTAATTTATTTGTAAATGTTGAATAAATTTTTTTAAGATTTTTCATGAACTAAATTTTATTCAAAAAGAAGAAAATAATTTTATATCTCATTATAAATTGAAGGTATAGATAATAATAATCAAGTAACTAATGAATACAACTTTATAAAATTGCTATATTTTTCAATGATTCATTGTCTTTTATTTATATTAAAAATAACTTAACAATATATAAATATTATTTGTTTATGTCAAATATAAAACAAAGTAGATCAAATAAAATTAATATATTTAATTTAAATTTTTATATATTTATTTTTTATTCTATTTTTATT
>JBBPBT010000517.1:1101998-1129893 GCA_037974875.1 Cicer bijugum
GCATTCGGATATGTAACATTTTAGATAGTAAAAAAAAAAATGATTGAAATTTATAATAGATCAAAATTACTCTTTCAATCTAGATCAAAACGAACAATGTACTAATATGAAAAATTGAAAAAAACTATATAAAAATTAAAAAAATATCACACTAAAACAACAAAATTACGAAGAAAAAAAATTAAATTTGTGTAAAAACTATTTATTTAGATAAAATAAAAAGAGCTAAACAATTTGAAAGGGTGATTCCTGACCAAACAATAGTCTTAAATCATCCATCTCCATAAAAAAATAAACTAAAATAAATAATAGTTTTTTTATTTGAAGAGGCTCCATAGAAAAAATAAAAATAGAAATTTAGTTGATAAAATAAAATTTAAGTTGATACTATTAACTTTATTCTCTAAAGTGATTCCGTTTAGAGAAGCCTAAACTTAACCTTAGGTCATTGGCTTCCAAAAATAAACTTCCATACATAATGTTATGAAAAAAGCAAATGAAAATAGGAGCTGTATTAGCAAAAATGAGGGGTGTCGTAGAAAAATTACTTTTGTAGTAAACAAAGAAAAACAGTTTCTGATTTGAATCTTGATCACAGGCCGAATCTTAACAAGTGAGGCCCATATCCGTTCTTGGATGTGAAAACGTTGTACACTTTGATTTGAGGTTGTCTCTGTTTCTCTTTCTTTGTTTTGTCAATAACACACTAACCTCAGTTACGGTTAATTCAATTTCAACCGTTTGATTCGTTGAGGTAATGGCGTTTTGGCACCGAATCGGAAACTCTAAGCTCAAACTCGCGTGCTTTCAATTTCGCAGATGTTACACTCATTCTCCTTATTATGGTTCTTTCTTAAATTCCACCCTCAAACCTCTTCCCATGGTGATGCCACATCATCATTCGGTTTTCCATGACAGACCCACAATTGTTCGCAATAGCGTGAGGTTTTTTGCTGCACCTGTTCAGGTAAATTTATCAACTTTTAGTAATTGGGTATTGTGAATTATTGAATGAATGAATTCTATATCAAAGTTGTTGCCTTTGCTGTGTAATTGGTTATGGGTTTCGTTTTGATTTGTGAAATTTGACGAGTATTGGATCCGTTTATTGGTTTTATCCATATGGGCTGCATCCTTTTGTTGTCTATTCTCGTTTTGTGTTGGTAGCATATATTTGAGTCCTCTTTTGAATAAACATCTTAATTAAGGGCTTATAGCACACATGTTTAAAATAAATTGAAACTGTTTTCATATAAGCTAAAGCTATGAACTATATTCATGAGAGTTTATGGAAATAAGCTGAAAATAATTTATGATCATGTTTCATAAACTCCATCGAACAGTATCATAAGTGCTTATATGTTAGCAGGTAAGCTCAAATGAGGCAATCCAAATAGGCTTTTGGTATGATGATGTTGTGGGCTGTAGGCATTGGTAGTTAAAATTGTTACTACTTGAGTTGGCTTTGATGGTGTTCAGTTGATGATGCTTTTCTTGGATTTCAGTTTCAGGTAAAGCAGAAGAATGAGGAGGATGGCAGCGATGGGCCACGGTTGAATGACGAAATCAAAGCTAAATATGTCAGGCTCGTGGTGGATGATGGTAAATCTATTACAATACATTTTAATTAACTTTGGTTTGGTTGTTTACTTTTGCTATATTTAATTCTTATTGGTTTGCATTGCATGTATCTGCTAGCTCTTTACTCTTAGACTCTTTATGTGCTTAAACCTAGGAATGCTGTAACGGAAAATTGACGAATTTCCCAATAATTAATTGTATAATTCATGCAGGACATTCAATAGTGTCAAGGTTTGAAGCATTGAATCGTGCCAGGAACCTTAAACTTGATTTAGTCGAGGTAAATAAAAGTTCTTATGTCTTTTTCCCTGTTAACTGAGATTTTTTTAGATACATGTATAGTTGGGTTTCTCTTTTTCTGCATGCTTATGTTTTCCCATTTTGGTAGATATGTGCTTCAATCCTTCTAAATTCTAACTTTAAGTTGGTTTAAATACTAAAGAGTGCGGGGGATTCTTGGGTCCTTTAACTATTAGGTTGGGAGTTCGATATCTAGCTTGTGCGTGTGGAAAAATATATGTTGGGACTTGGGAAAAGTCAACCCCTTAGTTTACTAAAAAAATGCTAACGTGTGTGTCTGACACTATCAGTGACAATTTTCATCACCATTATAACATATGCCTAATAATAAGGGTATCTTATGAGTAGTCGTTGGCTATATACACCCTTGCATAGTCAAATCTTTGAAGCATTAAAATTTGCTTCTGATATCTCGTGACATTTATTTGGGAGTACTTGCTCATGTTACAGGTTCAGAAAAATGCTAATCCACCTGTATGTAAAATCATGGACTACCACAAGGAATTGTTCAAGAAGAAAGAAAATGAAAAGGAGCGGGCTAAAAGCAAGGTGCAGCATGCTATGATTAATGCAGTTATTTCCATGTTTTGCTGTGAAGTTTGTTTAATTGCTTTTGGTTTTAAATCAATGTTGAGAGTCTTTGTTTGATTCAATTTGATTCAACAGTGTTAATATATATTTGAACATATGAATCTTTGTTAACAAACCACTGGTATCACACATGATTTTTATTTAGAATGCATGATTCATATTGCACGCTGAGTGAAATAAATACATGTTCTTTCTCATCATTCCAAAAACACTATGGTGCTGCACTGCTGCAAGCTTTCTTATAGCCAAGATGGTTTAATAATGACACCGTAGGAAGTAGTAACTAGGAAGTGAAGCTTTGCATTTTCCTGATACTACATCAGAATCCCGTTAACATTACACGTGCCTGGAAAGTTCTTTACCTTCGATTATTCTTATCTCCCATTTTCTTTGAAGAATAAAGATTAAAATAAAATGTATTTAGTTTATCACTGGGTGTTTTATATTTTAATTAATTGTAGTTATTATGCTGTTATAGCATGCCTAGGGAGTTGTCAAAGACAAATATTTAATCTTTAGACGTAGTGTTTTTAATTAGTTTTCTGACCAATGCAGTCTGAGATGACAATGCGAAAGGAATGTAAGGAAGTGCGATTTTCTGAAAAAACCGTAAGTTTTCTTTCTCTGAATCTTTTCTTTTCTGCATATTCCCTAAATATTTTTGCACTCTTCTATCTTTTCAGAATGATTTTTACTGTAAATTAAATCTAGTAGCATCTAGTCTACTTTCAACTAGGTTTCCATTGCGGTGTTTTTTCTGAGATTTTCTCAGCCATATTTAGATGCTATAGCCGGGGCATATGTCTGTTTGGGACCAACTTTATTGGACTAGTGTACTGTATATGCAAATAAACCAGGACGCATGTTTTACTGCTGTTGTAATTTTCACATTGACAAGAGATATAGTTTAAGATGTCCTTACCAGGCTTGAGTAATCCTCACCTCTAGAGCTAGCTTTTGGGGTTGAGTTAGTCGTAGTCTAAATCCGAAAATGGTATCCGAGCATAGCATATATTATTTGGCCACCTTGTATTGTCCATGCTTTAGGTCTTTAGTCCTAGACGTGAGCAGGTCTTGTTATTGGTCAACTTGTATTTGTCCGTGCTTTAGATATCCAATCCTCATCATTAGGGGTGTGTTGAGATCTCACACTGGTTAGAAATATGACCAAAGTTAATCGTCATAAGACTTGGACAATCCTCACCTTTTGAGCTAGCTTATGGGGTTGAGTTAGGTCTAATTCCAAGAACCACCTTAGTATGCTGAAGCTTTTCGTCATGGTATACTGGCTGTAGCCAGCTATTGTGCACTTTGAGCTTCTCTGTACTCAAATCCATGATCTAGCCTAATGGTTTTAGTGCCTGGATTAAACTTGGGAGACACCAGTGCCTCTTGAATCAAACAGGTGGCCTAGTGAAGGCAATTAATTTGTTAAGATTTGAAGAAAGTAAAAGACAAAATACTTTCATGTTTTATTACTACAGCCCTAAGCTGTTTATATAGGAAAAGAAATAACAATAGTAATATTGAGTAATAGTAATAGAATAAAAATAAACATAATAATATAAAATAAAAGAGAATAAAATCTAATTTCTTTTTTATTCTTCAACACCCCCCCTCAAGTTGGTGCATAGATATCTGTCATGCCCAACTTGGCTATCAGTCGCTCAAAATTGGGTCTTGCCAAACTTTTTGTCAAGATATCAGCAGTTTGCTGATTGGAAGTCACAAATGGTAGACATATAACTCCAGCATCAATTTTTTCTTTTATGAAATGGCGGTCAATCTCAATATGCTTGGTTCTATCATGTTGTACAGGGTTGTGAGCTATGCTTATTGCTGCTTTGCTATCACAGAACAATTTTAAGGGTGAGTCAACTTTCATTTTCAGTTCGCCCAAGAGTTTATGAATCCATAAAAGTTCACAAATTCCTTGAGCCATTGCTCTGAATTCAGCTTTTGCACTGCTTCGAGCAACAACCCCTTGTTTCTTACTTCTCCAAGTAACTAAATTTCCCCAAACATAGGCACAATATCCGGTGGTGGATTTTCTATCAGTAATTGATCCTGCCCAATCAACATCTGTAAATATAGAGACTTCTCTGTCATTAGTTTTCTTGAAGTACAAACCCTTTCCAGGATTGGATTTCAAGTACCTTAAGATTCGATAAACTGCCTCCAAGTGTTTTTCATAGGGAGAATGCATGAATTGACTTACAACACTCACAGAGAAAGCGATGTCAGGTCTAGTGTGGGCTAGATAAATAAGTATCTTCCAATCTCTACAGGAACACTGCCTTTCTCCCAAAGTTTAGCATTTAAATCCATAGGAGTATCTGTTGGTCTACACCCACTCATCCCAGTTTCTTCCAAGAGATCTAAGATATATTTTCTTTGAGAAACAACAATTCCCTTCTTTGAGCGAGCAACTTCCATACCAAGAAAGTATTTAAGCGCACCTAAATCTTTGATCTCAAATTCTTTTTTCAAATTTTTCTTCAATCTTTCCATCTCAACAATGTCATCTCCTGTGAGGATAATATCATCTACATATACAATTAGAATTGCAATTTTACCAACATCAGAGAACTTCATGAACTGAGTATGGTCTGATTGTCCCTGCATATATCCTTGCCTTTTAATCGACTGAGTGAATTTCTCAAACCAAGCCCTTGGAGATTGCTTGAGACCATAAAGGGATTTTTGTAGTTTGCACACGTTTGAACCAAATTTATCTTCAAAGTCAGGTGGGCTATCCATGTAGACTTCCTCCTCCAAATCACCATTCGGAAAAGCATTCTTTACATCAAGTTGGTTAAGAGACCAATCTAAATTCACTGCCAAGGACAAGAGAACTCTAATAGTGTTTAATTTGGCAACGGGAGCAAAAGTCTCTGAGTAATCAATGCCATATGTCTGAGTAAACCCTTTATCAACCAAGCGTGCCTTGTATCTTTCAACTGTGTTATCAGAATTATATTTCACAGTAAATACCCATTTACAGCCAACAGTATTCTTTCCTGTAGGTAACGTCATGACTCTCCAAGTTTGATTCTTCTCAAGAGCTCTCATCTCCTCAAGAACAGCTTCCTTCCACTTTGGAATTTTTAGAGCCTCCTGTATATTTTTTGGAATGTCTACAGTAGACAACTTAGAGGTAAATGCAGCAAATGAAGAAGACAATTTTGAGTATGACACATAATTAGACAAAGGATATTTAGTGCATGATCTAACAGGTTTTCTAATTGCAATAGGAAGGTCTATATCAGGATACTCGACATGACTCTTAAGAATAGAAGAAGATTTACCTGTATCAAGATGATGTGTTGGATTATCTATTGGTTCAGAATCTTGGAAGGGTCGGAGAATGGGTCCTTCATTTCTCTGTTTATGGTTTCTTCTTTCAAAGACATTTCCCTTCCAAGTAGGGCCAATTGTAGTATACCTGCTTTGTGTCTCTTTATCTGAATCATTATGTTGTGGCATTTCAGATGGTCCTTCATTATTATTTAGATCAAGAATTTTATCATTGTGATTTTGATTTGAAATTGTCGCCCCCGAATCTGTCGAAACCTCATTCATAAGTGGATTGAGTTCCAATATAGATTCTTGGGCATTTTCTTTTGGTGCATCAATATAAGTCTCAGAATTTTGTGACAACACTATATCACTTAAAGTAATGATGTTTTCAAAAGTAAAAGATGAATCTTCCTTAAAATTTCCTCCCTGAAGATGAATGTCAGTAAAAAATGGTTGATTTTCAACAAAAGTAACATCCATGGTTACAAAAATTCTTTTTGATTTTGGTTCAAAACACCGATACCCCTTCTGAGTTGGAGAGTAACCGGTAAACACACATTTTATTGCTCGTGGATCGAGTTTGTCAAGGTGTTTATGTTCATGAACAAAAGCAGTGCAACCAAAAACTTTTAGTGGCAAATCAGCAGAGACATTAGTCAAAGGAAAATGATTTCGAAAAACATCAAGAGGTGTACGAAAATCTAAAACTTTAGATGGCATTCGATTAATTAAATATGATGCAGTTAAAACAGCTTCACCCCACAAATATTTTGGAACCTTATTTGCAAATAGTAAAGCTCTAGCAACCTCAAGAAGATGCCTATTCTTTCTCTCTGCAATTCCATTTTGTTGGGGTGTATTAGCACAAGAACTTTGATGAATAACCCCATTTGCAAGAAAAAAATCGGACAAAAGCATATTAAAATATTCTTTACCGTTGTCACTTCTGAAGACTTGAATATTTGTTTGGTATTGAGTGTGCACCATTTTAAAGAAATTTTTGACAACCTGTCCAACTTCCGATTTTTCTTTCAATAAATAAACCCAACAAATTCTAGTATGATCATCAATAAAAGTTATAAACCATTTTTTATTAGAAAAGGTATTTATTCTATTAGGACCCCAAACATCACTATGAATAACTGCAAACGGTTTTGATTGTTTATATGGTTGTGTAGAAAAAGAAGAACGGTGATGTTTAGCAAATTCACAAGTTTCACAATGAAATAAAGATGGATCCTTCTTAGAAAATAATTTAGGAAATAAATGTTTCAAATATGGAAAACTAGGATGTCCTAACCGTAAATGCCATAACATAATATCATCATTATTTGAAGAAACAAAAATAGATTCAAAGCAGGTACTTGTTTTTTGTTGGTCTTTGAAATCGAGTCCATTGTCAAGATAATAGAGTCCTCCACTCTCCTTAGCATTGCCAATCATCTTCCCCGTGCTCAAATCCTTAAAAGTGCAATGAGAATGAAAGAAGTTAGCTTGACAATTTATATCCTTTGTTAATTTAGTAATGGATAACAGATTACATGATAAATTAGGAACATGTAAGACATCTTTTAAGGTTAACTTAGGTGACAAAATAACAGAACCTTTCCCTGCAATGGCTGAAAGAGAGCCATCTGCAATTTTAATTTTGTGGTTACCTGCACAAGGACTATAAGAAGAAAATAGACTCGACTCCCCAGTCATATTATCAGTAGCACCAGAATCGATAATCCAAGTATGGCTGGGAGTGACACTAAGTAGAGCAGTATTTGGAAAATTACCTCTTTGAGCTATAGAGCAAGAAGAAGTTTGAGACTCAAGAAGTTTGTACAATTGATCTAACTGTTCCTTGGTGAAAGGAGATGGGCTTGAAGGAGACTGCTTCTCTTGATCAGATGTACCAGCTTGGAGCGCATGACCTTCATTTCTTTTTTTTTTTTTTCCAATTTAGAGGTTTTCCATGGAGCTTCCAACATGTATCACGTGTGTGCCCTGGACGTTTGCAATGTTCGCACCATGGTTTCTTGCCAACGCTCTTCCCGTCTTCATTCTTAGTGACTAGGGCAGAACTTTCAACCTCACCAACAGAAGGTGACTTACCCATCATAACACCTTGTCTCGCCTCTTTTCTTCTAACTTCTGAGAATGCTTCCCGAAGTGATGGCAATGGGATCTTTTCCAATATTCTGCCTCGGACTTCATCAAGCCACTTATTAAGCCCAACCAAGAACATGAATACACGGTCGTTCTCCTGCCTCTTAAGAAACAAAACACTATCCTCACAGCACTTCCAATGATCATCATAGCATAGATCCAATTCTTGCCATAGTGTCATCAACTCATTATAATAGGTAGTGACATCTCTATCTCCTTGTTTGGCATGCCACAATCGTGATTTGAGATCGAAAATTTGAGAAGAATTATGAACATCAGAATATGTTTCTTTGACAGCCTCCCAAACTTCCTTCGCAGTAGGCAAAAACATAAAAGGTTTTTTGATTGTTGATTCCATATTACTAAGTAGCCAAGCAATAATAACAGAGTTCTCAGATTTCCAAAACCTGTAATTCGGATCAGTTGTGGCAGGCATTTGCACCTCTCCTGTTAGGAAACCAAATCTGCCCTTACCATCTAAAATCAATCTTGCGGTTTGGGACCATTCAACATAATTTTTTCCGTTTAGTTGCTGGATTTCAACCTTGAGGGCATTAGAAGTTCCCTCATGGCCAAAAAAGTTGTTGGAAAAACCATTATGGCTGCTTGGGCTGCTGCCATTGCCGCCTGGGGTGTTGCCTAAATTGTCGGCGTTGTTGACTTCTGAGTTTTTACCCAAACCGTCGTGGTTGTCGTCGCTACCCATGAGGGCTACCTTCCATGGGGTACTGTGTGCCATAGCTCAGTTGGTTGGAGCGCCAAACCCTAATGGGTTGGGGAAAGGTTTACAGAACCCTAACCAGAGCTCTTGATACCATGAAGAAAGTAAAAGACAAAATACTTTCATGTTTTATTACTACAGCCCTAAGCTGTTTATATAGGAAAAGAAATAACAATAGTAATATTGAGTAATAGTAATAGAATAAAAATAAATATAATAATATAAAATAAAAGAGAATAAAATCTAATTTCTTTTTTATTCTTCAACAAGATTTAATTTTATAACGAGAAAAATTTCGAACATTCATGATGTCATCTCTTCGATTTGAATTTTTGTATTTTGAGTGGTTACCGTGTTTTATTTACCGAACCTGGCAAAGGAAATTTGACTTTGATTTATTGAATTTTCTGCTATTCATGTTTCCAGGAATCAAAAGACCTTAAGATGAAAGCAGATATGGTTAGAAAGTTAATGGAGAAGGGTTATCGGGTGAAGGTACTCACGTTCCGTATGTCATATTCCTCAATTTTTTTTACTACATATTATGCACTACTGTGCCATTTGTATTTCATTTGTAATAGCTTATTTAGTTACCGAATTGATATTGGTGCACAAACATTGTATCTAGCAAAGCTCGCTCAACAACATTGATTCTTGTATCCAGTTTCGTGCGCACCATCAAGATACTTCCCGAGGAATGTCTTGCTCTGATGCCAGTTGATAGATTCAACTAGTGTTAAGAAAAAAATTGAAGAAAAATAGGAACCTTATTGTGATTCTCCCCTGACCAATGTGATCTTGAGGAAGGAATTGATGTACAAGCAATAGGGCTAATTCGAGAATGCCTTGAAACTCTCCCACATACACATTTCTAACAAGTGGCGTGTTATCAGCATCTAAAGCCACTAACACAAGACATTTTACCGAAAATTAATATGATGTCATCTGGTCATTTTTAACTGAACTTTATCAACGTCGTTAAGTAAATTCTACATACATGGACTCAGGGATTCTGTATATAATCTTTTAAGATCTTTATCTTTTAACATCATAAATGATAAATCACATGCATGTGTTGCATCATATAAGTTTGTCGCTTTGTTACTCAATGATGATATGTCCGAAACGCAGAACCATGATTGATTTTTATGACTACTTCAAACAGGTCAAGGCAACAGGCACCGCAGATCAGGACATGTTAGACTCAGTATCTCGTCTTTCGGCTCTGGTACGATGGTTCTTGCTGTATTCTGCAATTTCTATCTGAACTATATTTTACTAGTCTTTTTCTCATTCCAATTTCTTTATATCCTTCCATTTAACATTCATAAAGTTCTATCCAGATAGAAGATGTTTGTATTGTGGAAAGTGGACCGCATTTGACAAGAAAAGAAGCCTATATGATTGTCAGACATGTTAAATATGGTCCGGCTAAGAAAGCTGCGAAAAAAGTGCAAGATGTGAAGGCTGAGGAGGTTGATGTTGAACCATCAACCGCCAGTTCTAGTGATTCTATTGAATATAAGAATCAGAGTTCTCCCGAATATGGATTCGAATCACAGGAGGAAGTGATCCCCGCTGCTAACAAGCTTTTTTCATTCAATGACAGGAACGAATCAGTATCTCCACCCGTGCTAGAAAATAGGTATAAAAAAGCTGATAATCGTGGCGAGAACAAGGTCCGATCTAACACGCAAGTTCCCCCCGATGTTACCGAGAATAGGTACAAAATAGCCGAGCCAAGAAACAGGTACCAACAAACAGCACCGAATACAGGTCCAAGGACAAGAGACGCAAACAGGTGGACACCTTCGAATTTTAATCGCACAAGGAATGTACCGGTAGATAGTAATGTTAATCCCAAAATTGAAAATACCAAGCAAACTATTAATAGTCCTTCTCCTGGATTAAGAAACTCGATACCTTCTCGCGACGATATTCATAAACACCCTAGAGCTCCAAATACAACAAGTCCTGGTTATGGCCTTTTTAGTAGAGATGCATAGGAATAGAGAAGGGAACCTTAATATAATTCTACTTGGAAACCTTTCAGATGATGTTCCATAAAAAAAGGAATGTTGGAAATTCATGCATGGAGTATAGAAGCTGGTATCAAATTGGAGCTAGATTAGAGTGGAAAATAAGTATATTATAGTAAAAGGAAAAATTTGGTCCAATGTCACACACTATGGATATATGATGAAACAATGAATCAATAGTCACTCCTCAGGCCTGCAACTGTATTTTAAATTTTAAAATGTTTTATTTATTTAGCTTAGTTTTCTAGGGATTTTGCATAAATCTAATATTGGATGGAAGTACACAAATTTGTTTGACTGTTGAGAAGGGTTTTTTTTTTTATCACCCCTCTAGAAATTTTTATGTATGATTTTGCTCAGTGATTTTCCAAGTTCTCAACCCAGAGCGTGGCAATAATGTTAACTTTGTATCAGATATTAAAATAGTAATTAATAATTATGGGTGGCGAAGTTAATTACCGTTTTTGCATGCTACATTCTTATGTTTTAATAAACTTATTATTTTTTCTCCTTCCAGTAACCCTCTTGAGTTGTGACAGGTCTATTTATATTTACAAGATACCTTCAATGATGAGTTGAATTCTAATGAATAATATATATTATTAATTATATGAAATATTGTTTGATAGAAAGAAAAATAAAGGAAAAATATCCTTATGCTAAAAATTAATGTATTATTTAATATTTTTAGATGAAATTTTGTAATCAAAATTATTTAAGTTTTATTTACTTTTAATTTAGTTAACACATTTTTATTAATTTAACGTAACTAAATTTAAGTTTTAATTATAAAATGTGTTGCTATTACTATGATCAAGTAAATGTAGTATTGGAATGAAGTATCTTCTTCTTCTTCCACTCTATATGATATAAAAGTTTTAAAATACATAATCAGATTGATCAATTCCGTTAAAATACACTTTTAGATTTATCAATTTAGAGAGTATTAGAGGCTGAGAGAAAGGTTTAAAATAATTAGAGATAACACCACTCTTTTTGTCATTATTGACACGTCAAAATTAATTTTATTTATTTAGAATTGATTTTCGGGTATAGGTTTAATTGTTCACTCAACTATAATTAATTTTATCTTCAGAATTAATTTTGAATTGAAGTTAGAACTTGTAGCTTTTTTTTTGTCTAGAATTGATTTTTCATTTTGGATTTATGACTTAATTACTTTCATATGAATGCATCCAATTATGGTTTACTTTATTTTAATCAAAATCAATTTTTCTGAATTAATTCATTAAAATTAATTGTCACCTACTACCAAGCACACAAAGAAGAGAAAGTAACATGGACCCCACATTTTTTTCATCTGTTTTCTATTTTATCTTAACCAAACAAACAAAATTGATAGTTTCTTTTCAAATATATTTATTTTCAAACAAACAAACAATAATAGATCTGTCATTATTAGTTTATTTTTAGCTATTTCATTTTATATATCTTAGACTCATATACTTTTTTAAATTTATTATTATAAAAATTAATTCACAATATTAATTTGGTGTGGACAAAATTGATAATACGATTCTCTTTAAAAAATAAATTTACTATTAATTTTTTGAATTGCACGGTTAAAAAAGTAGTTCAACTTCTTGTGAAAGAATCAAATGTCATGCTTTCGACTCGAGAATTAGTCTCATAATTAGTCCAAATAAATCACAATCTCTCATTCTTTATTCTATCTCCCTCAAAACTTACTCCTAATTCCATATGGGTATATATTTTTTAAAGAAAATAAAGCTAAATGGGGGATGTATACGAAACAAGGGGGTACAAAAAACAACATCACGTGAGAAAGTTTCAAAAAAGCCCATTATTAAACAGCCCAAATTCAAACCACACGTAAATTATATTTATAATTTTATTAAATTAAATCAATTAATTAAAAAGGAATTACATAATCTTCTTCATATTGATATTGATTTGAAGCAAGTGGTTAATTCACGACGCTATCAAGGTTCTTCCTTTCTTCTACTCTGATTGCTTTCTTTGAAGGTAGCTACCTCATTTCCAGATTCAACAATACAAACCCTAACGCCTCTTTTGCTCTTTCCATCTTAATTCAGTTTTTGCTTATAATTTCTAATTTTAATTTATGAAAACACAAATGTGTACATCCATTTTCCTTCAGTATACTTACCTTTTCAAGTTAATTAAAGTAACTACATTCAAAATTAGGTTATAGTCTGAGAACTTATACATGATTATCATTTTCTGAATATCATATTATGTAAGAACAAATTATCATGATTATCTTCTGATATCCTAAAACATTTTTTTTTGATTGTGCACAATTTGCAGATATTGGCCAATACTAGATTTTCTAAATTAATTTGGGGAATTTACTTGTTCAATTGAATAATTATGGACTTTGATGAGTATGAATATTTAGAGAAAACTGTTGAAAATTCTGAATTTAAGAATGAGAAAGAAACCACTAATGGTGGTGACAGGACTGTGAAATCTGGAGATAGAGGACGTAGTAGAAGCTCAAAACATAAGGATAGTCAGAAGGATGATGGTGATGTTGATCGCTGTTTAAAGCAATCGAAATCCGGAGATGTTTCTCGTGGTTATGACAGGCAGAAAGAAAGCGGCTCATCACGTCGTCGTTCACAGTCCAGAGATGGAGATAAGGAGAAGGATCAGCATAGAAGCTCTCGGGGGAATAAGGATAGGAAGAGTGATAGGGACAGAGACAGTGAAGACAAGTACAGAAGGGAGAGAGATAGAGACCAGGACCTGGAAAGAGACAGAAGGAATCGAGGGAGTGAGAGTGAAAAAGAAAAAGAGCGCTCTCGGCGAAGCGAAAGTAGATTGCGCAGGCATCAAAGTGATTTGGATAACAAAGACAGAGAGATAAGTCGTGACAGGGAATATAGAGAGAGGGAAAGAAGCCGAGATAAGGATTACAGAGACAGGGGAATGGCAAGGGACTTGAAGGAACCGGATAGAGAAAATAGGTATTCTCACCCATTTAAATTTTATCCTTTTAGCTGTTGTTTAGAATCTTTAGATTATATGAAAATAACTATTTTTGGCTGTCATAGTCTTGTGGTTTAGCAGAGCATTGATGTGGAAAAGATATCGAAAATATATTTACTCGTGAACATTTGTATAATTTATCCATATCCTGCCGTTTATAAATTATCAAATTTCCAAATATTTTCTAGTTATATTCTGACCGAGTCCATTGTGAAGCACTTTTGGCTAAGACACATTACAGAAGCCCTTCTTTAATAGCTTAAGCTTTTTGATAGTGTGTTGATCCAAAATAAAGTTAGAACCTAGTTGACCAAGTGATCTATAATTTTGTCCTTATGGGTCATAGTTTTACAAATACAGTGCAAGTTAGTTGCGCCCTTAGTGGCCTTCAAATTTTCAATGTTTCTTGTCTGAATGACATTTATGTTTGGAAACATGATAATTATATCTGGGCCCTAGCTAACTCATGTTTTTTGATGTCTAATTGCTTCTCGATCATTCCTTTGTTATTTATTTAATTTAATTACTTCCTTTATTCTTTTTTTCAGTTGTTTTTGCTAGTGGCTAAATCTAATTTATATGCTCACCTTCACCATCATCTTTGTCAATGCTATAGTTAAGCTAAAGTTAACCGTGTAGTTCAATCATCGTTCTAAAGGTCATGCTTATGCTGAAGTGACAAGATTCAGAATTTTTATTTTTCCTGCTATAAGTTTAAGCCAATCTTTTGTTATTGCAAGTATTAGAATTTAATTTAAGTCACAAGTTGTTGTCGACTTTTGTGTCATATTATGTTTAAGAGGAATGCCTGCAACACTCACTCGAACACCCTCTATCTTATTGAGTGAAATTCATGCAGGCCTCACCACACAAAGTGGTGAGACCTACATGAATATTACTCAATAAGAGAGTGTGTTGAAAAGAGAGCATTTAAGTGAGTAACGTTGGCACTTTTCTATGTTCAATTTAATGAATTTTAAGGGTTTTTTGGGCACCTGGACCTTGGTAGTTGGGTAATATCTTACTAATTCTGAACATTTTTAGAACTTGTTTATACATTTTAAGGTGGTTCTGCTGATACAAATGCAGATATATTCATGTTTAGTTTTGTTAAGCTTAGATGATTGAAAATGTGTTATCCTCTTAGCTAGTAGAGTATAACCACCCACTCGTCATGTCTTACAGATGGTATTGATTCTTTGTCCTGCCTGATCTGACACTAATCATTATTTGGATTTATGCGCTTGAGTTATGTCTTTGTTTGTAACAAATATTCATCTTGCTTCTCATCTCTACTGTGAGAATCACTGAATGCTAGCAAATATCTATAATAAATTTAAGAATAGCAGTTCTTGACGTGTTATAATTAGTTATGCTGTGTAACAGTCTTAAAGCTTCTGAATATTGACCATTAGATTCTGGGAACTCGCAGATATGGTAGAGTGATCTTCAGCTGGTTTTTTATGGCAATTGAGCCAGGCATTGGAACCTTTGGTCATGGGTTTCAAAACTTTCTTCCTTCCAAAGCGCATCTGATCTGAAAGCATACATTGCAATTTTTGGGGTGGGGGGCAGTTTGCTGTAGCAGTGTGATGTCATGTTATTTGTTATCCTCCCACTTTGAACTTAGTTGCTTAATTGCATTTATTCTGTTGCAGAAATGCTGGTGAGGGAGTTATGGGCTATGCTTAAGAGAAGCAATTCATCTTCTGATGCCTGTGGGCAAAAACAATGTTCATTTGGCTACATGTTGGTCACAGTTTTTGTTTCTGCATGTAATAGATTGGTGTTTGTTTTGATTAATTAAAATATTTTAGAGTTTAGAACATTCTCCAATTAGTGTCCTTTTCACTTTTACATCAATCAGTTCACAAGTTCTTTGAGAGAATGGCTTTTTCAACTATAAAATGAAGTCCTTATGTGTCTGTACTCTGTTGTTCATGGCTTACCCTGGGTGCTCCATTGCAATATTTTTTTCCCCCATTTACATCTTTTGCACCTCAGCTGTCATTGATGTGATAAAAACGTTTGGTTATGACAATCTTTGATTTTAGAAATTTATCTACTGCAAGACATGAATTTTCTTTTTTGGTGTCCCATGCTGTCCTGTTGCTGCCGATTCTTACCATCTATTTAATCATGTCATTGGCGATATCTTGTATAAAACTATTTTCGTGTATGAAGTTTTTTTCCTTATGCTCGTGGTTTCTCTTATTTAATATATATAAGATTATAACAGGTTCCAACTTAATGCTATTAGGTCCCTCAACCTTGTGAATTTTCATCCATCCAAGTTGGTGATGCTGTTCCAATATAACTTTTTTGTTTTATTTATAAAAGGTACAAAATTTTGTGTTGTTAGCAATTGGACGACATTCACTCCCTTTAATTACCATTTCCCACAATCTCCAGGTTTGATTCTTTTTAAATTCAACAAGCAAAGACATCAATTCAAAACTATGTTACCTGGGGATTTCATGTTAACTTAACCTAGTTCCCTGCAGGCCTCTGTCAAGTGAAATCGGGCTTTATACATATAAAGACAATTTGCTACCATGTTGCAAATCTAAGGAACCTGAAAATTTGTGTTGGGAAATTATGGTTTATGCAATAATTTGTTACATAAATGTTAATATTATTTTCAAACCTGAACTGTTGCAAAGAGTTTGCTTGTATTCCTACAACTTGGACTATAGTTTTGTTTTTTGTATATTGCAGACGGCATAAAGAGAAAAAGGAAGTAGCAGCAGAACCTGAAATTGACCCCGAAAGAGATCAAAGAACAGTGTTTGCATATCAGGTATTCCTATTTCCTAGTACATCTGAAATGCAATAACATGATTTGTTTTGTTCATACATTTACTGCGAGATTTAATCCTGAAAGGATTTTTGCAGATTTCTCTTAAAGCGGACGAAAGAGACGTTTATGAGTTCTTCTCGAGGGCTGGCAAGGTCATTATATTTCATTTACTTTTTTGCTAGCATCAAAATTGAACTCTTCTGTAACTGTAGTTGGCATTGATCTTGAAGTATAATGAATGAAAAGGAAGTCGTACGTTTTAGGTGGAAAACAATCTGTTTCCTTTTAACCCACAATTTAATTTAATTGTCAATAACATCAACTTGTGAAGAGTTTTACATATCTTCTTGTCAATAACCCACAATTTAATTTAATTCATTATAGCGTGAAGAGTTTTACATATCAGTCAATCCCCTGGTGCCTCATGTTTGGAAAACATCAACTGCAGTGGAATATAGTTATCATAATATCTCAACAACTGTGTTTTTTATTATTGCCCCCTTTTTTGTCATTAGAAAAGTCATTTGTTCTTTAACCTATGCCTTTCGTGCATCTCTGGCCAACTATTTCCAGGTGCGAGATGTTCGCTTGATTATGGACCGCAATTCAAGACGTTCTAAAGGTGTTGGGTAAGCATCAGATAACAAGCTTTAATATCACATTTTGAAAATATTATCAGATCACATAATCTTTTAATTAGTTATGACTAACTGGGAGCAAATATCTAATCTATTTTAATACTTCAAATTTTTAATTAGTTTTATGATTAATTACTAATCTTTGTGTTTCTCTTTCTAATTCCATAACAAAATCTTGCACATCTCCATGGAGATTTACCGAGTCATATTAATCCCTTGTCTAAATCTGTAGATTTCTTTTTTTGCAGTATTTTAAATATTGTTGGTTCATTCGATTCAACGTAGCTTCTGTTGGAAGTTTTAGTAACTATAGTTTTCTACGTACATTATAGGCTAATAATTTCTATTTGTTGAGAAATTGTCCTTTTGGGATTATATGCTGTTAATATTTGATTTTCATTCACTCTTGTATTGCCACTCCGGAGTTTGTACTGGGGGAATGAGTTTTTCTAAGGTTTGAACCGTGTCTTCAATAACTTTGTACTATTATTTTCTGCCTTGACATTTGCAGGTATATTGAGTTCTATGATGTCATGTCTGTTCCCATGGCAATAGCACTTTCAGGGCAACCTCTTCTTAGTCAACCAGTGATGGTGAAGCCATCAGAAGCAGAAAAGAATTTGGTTCAGTCTACAGCATCTGTTGCTAGTGGACCTACTGGAAATTTAGGCCCTTATTCTGGGGGTGCGAGAAGGCTCTATATAGGCAATCTGCATTCTAGTATTACTGAATCTGATCTTCGTAGGGTAAGCACATCATGTTTATTTTGTCCTAGGATAGTTTGTTGGTGCATTTTATGATCGGTTCTTTAGAATGGTAGACTGAAAAGGGTCCTTCTGTTATGATGCCTGAAAATAATGAGATAGGTTCCTGGACTGGGTACTTTTATGCTCCTTTTATTTTTTCTTTTTGTGACTCTTCTTTTAATAATGTTACAATTTTTTCTTTAATTATTTTAATTTGAAAGTTGAGAATGATGTTATTTTTTATTTCCATCTTTGCTTCCAATTGATTGCTTTATTCCTTTTTCACGTTGTTAAATTGTTTAGGTGTTTGAAGCATTTGGTCAAGTTGAGCTAGTCCAGCTGCCTCTTGATGACATTGGGCATTGCAAAGGCTTTGGCTTTGTGCAGGTGAATCCTATAGTTGATTAAACTGTTGCTCATATCTTTTGTGGAAGCTGCTTTCAAATTTTCAATGAACTAAACTGACGGAGAACTTCAATATGGACCCAAGTGACTAAAATGAAATGTTAACGAGTCCAGCCAAGCCAAGCTCTTAAGGTTTAGACTTGGCATGTGGGAAAGTAAAGTTTGGCTCAAAATAAAATTATTTATTTGGATGCACCAAATTTAAAGCTTGAGCATAGCTTGTTTTAAAACACAATGCTTATTAATTTTATCATGAATCAGGCCTTATCCTGCTAGCTTGGTTAGCTACATGAATAAAAAGACACTAATATTTTTTTGGGTCTCAACCCTCTGGTTCCTAAGGGAAAGGGGCTTTGGTAATATGGTGTTCGGCCAAGAGGTAAGTAAAGCCCAACTAAGAGGTAAGTAACGCCGACCAAGGATTGTTCTAGTTAGGATTGGGACTCGAGTTCTCCGGAACGTTTTGTTGTTAACTGTAGTTTATTAATCATTTGAGCCCATCCACTTGGTTAGAAGCCATAATATTCTATCATGAATTAATATAAAAATAAAATATCATTTTGTATTCATAAAGATAATCTAAGACTCGAAGATAAAATCTTTGATGATGGAGATGGTATAATTTTTCTTTTAAGAAAGTTGATGGTGGCTTTTTTGAAATGAGTCTTGAAAATTGAATTTAGATAATAATAAATAAAATTACAATTCTCTTGGTAGATGTAATCAACATCACAACTTTATAATACACTAGTAGCTATGAATATCGTGCCCTCAAAAGCTTAGCTCGGATCATTGACAAAATTGAGTCTAACTTGAAGTTTGAGCTTGATTTTTTGGCTGAACAAAGGAGTTTTATCAAGATGTAATAAATTTACTTGGATATTTCACACTGCTATCTAACTATAGAATAATGAATAAAATTGTTACTGTGTTATGATGATATTCTAATAATATATTGGTCTATGCATGATATGCTTTCTGCTCCCTGCATTTGTTTCTGGCAGTGTAAAGTTAATTGTATCAATTGTTTACTGCAGTATACGCGCCTTGAAGATGCAAAAAATGCTCAGAGCTTGAATAGTCAATTGGAAATAGGTGGCAGGACAATCAAGGTACTGCTGATTTGCATATAGATTTGGGTTTATTGGCCTTCTTTTACTAACTTATACACTCTCAATTTGTTAAATATAAGCTTATATTAATTGAAATACATAAAATGCTAATTATTAAAATGTCAGAGTGAACAAATAGCTCATGGCTAATTCAATATGTATCTTGATTTTGTGGTATATCTAACTGGATTGTAGACTGTATAATAAACAAGTTACACATTCTAATTATCACCGTCAAGTTGCTGGATTGATGACTTTATTCTATCATAACTCATTAGTATTCTTCATGGAATCCTAGGACCTTTCGTATACTATTAGCCAGAGTATCTTTTTGCTAATTATTTTTGCACCAGCTAGTGAATGTGATATATGACACCAGCTAGTGAATTTGATGGGATGATATTTGGAATGCTGCCAATCTTTAAGTTACGTTACGCAAGAATAGTTATTGTTTTTGTGTGCTAGAATAGTGTAAGATCTGAAACTGGAAAATCAGGAAATGCAGTATTATTTTAATGGATCTGCTACAGTCTATAGATATGAATGTGATCACCATATGATAGGATTACTGCTCTGCAGAGTAGAAGAAAATAATGGCATCTTTATTAATAAACTAGCATACAGAGGGAATTCTTGGATTAATATATAATTCCAGGAAAATAAAGAATTGAAAATAGCAACGGAATGAAGGAATGCCCCCTTCCAAGATAAAAAATGGAAAATACATAAGAATGGAATATCTCCCCTGATTGAAATTAGGACCAGCTTCTTTCCTCAGCCTAAACCGCCATGACCCACTTAGAAAATCCTCCCTTCCCTGTGCTTATTTCATATTCCTTCTATTACAGAATTGTGTTATAATGGGTCTATCTCAATAGCAGAAGGCATGTATGCTGAACTGTTTTGAAACTCTGGGAAAAATAAGAAAATAGATAATACAAGTATTCGAGAGAATTGGACTCTCCCTCATTTTCAATTCACACTTTCTTTCCCTTTCTAATTCCTCAAAACTAAATTTTCACTTCATTTCCTGCATATCAGTAACATGTGCATTGGTGATTTGTTTATTACCCTTCTCAAATTGCCAGCATGACTCGTGGACTGCCTATTCTCCACAACCCCCTCCTTGATTCTAATGAAATGCAGCAATTTAATTGAGATCCTGCTAACAAATAGCAATGTAAATTTTCAGGAACTGTTATACTACAATGATTATCTTAAGGGTTGTAAATCTATATGTGCTTTTGAATGATCTGTTGCATTTTTTTCTCCTTAGGTGTCAGCTGTTACTGATCAACCTGGAATGCAAGAATTTGGAGGAAATACTGGTGATATTGATGATGATGAAGGTGGTGGCTTGGTAAGTAATATATTCCTCAGGAAAATTGCTTTAAATTATCAAATTTCATGCTTCTACGTTCTATTTCAAATCATATACGGAACCCCCCTAATGCGTTGTAACAGCCTTATTTGATAACAAAACATTCATATCTTGTTGAGTATGCGATTTAACTTTTATTTTGAAAAAAGTATATGATTAAACTTTGTTACTCTGTTGTTATTGGAGTAATTTACTCTCTTATTTGTTATATATTAGCAGTTGATCAGTGTTGTCTCACCTTATTTCCTTAGTTGGTTGGTTCTCTCGTATAGTATCCATCTATGATGAGGGCATATCAATGTCAAGATGATGGCTATTTCAGTGATTAATAAGTGTCTGACGACTGAGGAATATTACTCGTTTATATGGTGATATATTTCCTAAAAAATTAATGTTTAATAAATACTCTACATGTTTCAGACTCGAAAAGTGGTCGATTAAGTTCTTTATAATAATGATTTATTTCTGTATGGATATTTTTGAATCTTAGTTATTTTCCGTAATAAAACTAAACTGTCCAGTGCCTAAGGTATACCATTAGTCACCCTTTTTGCTGTTAGTCATTATTCGTTACATGGTTTCAATTTGTATCCTGATTGATTATATTATAGTGCGTGCAAAAAGCTCCCGCCTCCACCTCTTTCATCAAGCACCAAATTACAATGATTTTGATATTCAATAAATCATTGAGCATTTCATTTTGTTAGCTTCACCTGCATGTTTCTGATTAGTATGTTTTTTGTCATATTTTTTTCTTACAGTAAAAATTAACTTGAACTGAAATTAGTTAAATTCATATTCAACTTCAGTTCTAGTTAATTTATATTTAAACAATGGGTCCAAATCTTCCCTAGATCCTGTGATGGTGAGAGCTTCGTAGCACCATGTTGGTCTATTCATAAAATAATTTGAACTATTTTTCATACAAACCAGTGTTGTAGTTGACCTTTCTGAAATTTTCAGTCCTTGAATGCCTCTTCCCGAGCATTACTCATGCAGAAGTTGGATCGAAGTGGCACTGCATCAAGGTTTTCCCCACTGCCATTTTTTGTTTTCATATTTTGCGATCAATGCATAATCTTCCTTGATGTGCTGTTTTTGGCAGTATGGTTGGTTTTCTCGGCGATTCTGCTGTCAACAATACAGGCGTTAATCTACAAGCAACGGGAAATATACCAGCAGGAGCTCTTTTAGGAGCTGCACCAGTGGGTTCACTGGTTTCCTCCTTTTCTTCTGTTCCTGCATTAGCTGGACTGCCAGGTGGAGGTTTCCAAATTCCAATACTGACAAGTCCTTCTTTTGAAACAATTGGCGTTCCAAGTGAATGTTTATTGTTAAGGAATATGTTTGATCCCGAAAATGAGGTGGCTAAATTCTCTCCTACACTTGGAAAGTTTTTTACATTAATTTTGTCGTGTCTAATGATATTACTGGCATGGTGTGCTGCAGAAGGAACCAGATTTTGATTTTGATGTTAAAGAAGATGTTGAAGCAGAATGCTCCAAGTTTGGGAACTTACAACATATATATGTTGATAAGTGAGTTAATTAGTTAATTCTTATGTGCCTATGAGACTGTAAGATATCTAGAAATGTTCATTTAATTATTGTTTCTATGAGCAGGAATAGTGCTGGATTCGTCTACTTACGATTTGAAGATACCCAATCTGCAATAAGTGCACAGCGGGCCTTACATGGAAGATGGTTTGCGGGGAAGATGATCACCGCAAGCTTTATGGTATTCATTTGATTGGCTTTATTTCCCTTTGTTTGATTTTCTGGATATTGACAATTGATGAGCGTCTTTCCCTAACAAGAAGTGCATTAAATCCTGTGTATGAATGGCAGGTGCCCCAGTCATATGAGGATAAATTCCCAGACAGCAAATAAATTATTTCTTGGGGTCCATTATCAAGAAGTGGAATGACGGGGAATCTTGTTGAGAAATTGGCATTCTCAGAAATATTTGAGAAAGATTTTTAAGGCAGCCATGTACACCCCACCCACACGGAACTTCCATTTGTCCTTGTGACCTAAAATAAGTTAAAAGGTGCTGGAGTTGCTATACTTCACATGTTTTGGGGGATATTGGTTTAATTTAAGCATCTTAGTACAATGTTACTGTTGTAGCTTGCAGTGTTTTTGGTTGGCACAGTGTTCTCTTATTGGAATCAATTAAGTACCGTGTGTGTGCATGGATGGTGAATGTTACTGTGTTCGAATTTAGTGACGTGTATTGGCACACTAAGGGTGTGTTTGGATGGAGGCTTTTGGAGGGGAGGGGAGATTTTGCTTTTCTTTTTTAAATTAAGGATACTATAAAATGTTTTATTTTTATTTTTTTAAATCAAGTGTGATTGAAATATTATATGATTATTTATCATTTTCTTTTAATTTTTTTTAAAATATCAAACATATATCAAATTATAGATTTAGTCATCCAAAACTTTTCAAAATTCAACTTTTGAACGAATTTTATAGGGTAAAATTGAAATTAGTCAATGAAAAGAAATATTTCAGGAGATGGGGTTGTGACCAATTGTGAGAATGATTAGATTTTAAGAGAGTTTTATCTCTCTAAATCCAACAGTTTCTACATGTGCTGCATTATACAAGTGCACTAAAAAATGGATTGTTTAAATAATTAATGGATGATACAAGCATTTTATCAAAAGGTTTTTCATATTTCTAAAAGATTTGAATAGAATACGGTTGGAATAGGAATCTATTTATAATTCCATCGTGTTGTAGGAGATCTAAACACCTAATTAATTGATAAAAAATATTGAATGTTATGAATCTCACCTCACTTCCATGGGTTTAACTAATGATTAGGTGGCATAAGTAAATTGGTGAAACTTTTTTTAATCCATTGTAAGTGGTTCTTGATGGGTTGTGTTTACTCTTTAACCATTTGTTCAATAATGCATCCAACTCGTATATCTAATGATTGAATCTCAAGTGATAACAATAATGGATCAACCAGTAACTGGATTTGCTTTAGAACACCGAAAAAATTGAATGTAGTAGTTATCACAACAATACTATTTAATAACAGGGCCCCAAACCCCTGTAGCCAGTAATGTGGCTCTGCCCCTAGCCTATCGTAAAGATACTAATATTTAATATTCATTAATCATAATATAAGGAGTAGAAAAGACCAAATATATACTAGGTCGAATGATTGACTAATTTCCACGGGATACAAATATAATATACAACACATCAAGGTTATAATGGAAACAACAAAAATAGTTGAAGATGTTGTGATTGTGGGAGCTGGAATTGCTGGCCTCACTACAGCCTTAGGACTTCGCAGGTTCGTGTACCTTTTCAGTTAGTTAATTAATTTAATAATATTTAAGCTAGTATATTAATTATTATGGATCGCAGGTTGGGTGTTCGAAGTTTGGTATTGGAATATTCAGATAGTTTGAGAGTAACTGGCTTTGCTTTAGCAATATGGGAAAATGGTTGGAAGGCCTTAGATGCTCTTGGTGTTGGAGATATTCTCCGCCAAAAACATATATATCTTCATGGGTATTTTTTCATATTTGCATTTTCTTCAACTTACCTTTTTAATTATTAAATAATATTTTTAAAGTCATGCTAATAAATTATTAAGATGTTCTGACAATATAAATTTTTTTACACCGACATTACATAATAATTAAACTCTAATGATAATTTAAAAATTATGTGATATTATTATTGTAAATGAAATTTATTTTGAGATAAATTTTTAACAAATATATTTGTTATTATGGAGGATTATTTTTGCTTTAACGTCCGCTTGACCTTCCACCAAATGAAAATCAAAATCTCAAAATAAAATGGAACATAACATGAAAAAAGTGAGTTAAAGAAAACGTTAATTAGTTAGAACATGAAACTTGAAAGTAGTTGAATTGAGAATTTGGGAATGCAGGAATATGACTACTTCTTTGATCACGGGTCAACAATTAGCAAATATGTCTTTCAAGGACAAAGGAAAACCGTAAGTACAAAATTATATCAATATTCTATCCAAAATGTTTCAATTTTTGTTATTCTGTTTCAATATATAGAGGACATGCTTCTTAAACTTGATGATAAATTATTGTTATGATGAGTTTTTTTTTCTTTCTATGCATTTAGTGAAGTTCGTTGTGTTAGAAGGAAGTTATTGTTGGAAGCCCTTGCCAATGAACTTCCAAGTGGCACCATTAGGTACTTATCAAAGGTGGTTGCTATTGAGGAATATGGCTTCTTTAAGATACTCCATTTTCTTGATGGAACAACTATCAAAACCAAGGTACACAAAATTTTGATTCCACATATCGAATGCATGAAAATTTACTGATGTTGACCGTCTGATCTTAAATTTAGATAATTTGGTGAAGTTGTAACGTGAGTCACTCAATCTTAAATTGATACTATTTTTTATAGAAATATCTTAAGTTGATAATTAAATTAAAGTACGTAAATGTGTGATTTTTTTACTGCACAAAATTTGTGTAACAATGAGCTCAATTTTGTATGGTTTAAGTGATACATCAATGTTTGCAATTTAAAAGGTATTGATAGGGTGTGATGGAATAAACTCTGTGGTAGCAGAGTGGTTAGGGTTCAAGGAGGCAACTTATACAGAGAGATTTGCAATCAGAGGTTGTCTAGAATTGGAAACTAATCATAGTTTTGAGCCTATGCTCAAGCAGTACTTTGGCAAAGGTTTTAGAGCTGGAGTTGTTCCATGTGATGAGAAGGTTGTTTACTGGTTTTTCACTTGGACTCCTAACAGTCAAGGTGAGTTCCCTTTTTTAAGGCATATAAAAAGTGAATTCATTGTTTCAGTCCAAATTTAGTATCATTTGTTGCTTGTATAAATCATTTTTTATTAGGAGTCTCATACTGAACGAGATATAATTGGAAAAAATATTTATAAATGACAGACATTTCGTAATTTATAAACCACTTTTATAGAATTCGAGTTAGAGATATAACAAAATCTTAAGAAGAGTGTAGAGTCGTTTTGGTTTCTAAATGTGAGTTGTTATTACTTTAGTCTTTGAAGTGTCTCTTTTGGTAGTAATTTTATAGACTAAATTGACTAACAAAACACACTTTTGAGGATCAAAATGACTAACAATTGAAACATTTAAATATGTTTTTGTAATTTTTGATAAATTTAAAAACTATTATGACAATGCCTCATAAGTTTAAGGACCAAAATAACTATTTACCGCTTAGGAAATTAACTTGAAAATATAAAAGAGTAAACAATCATTGTGATCCCTAAATGTGTGAGACAACATGATTATGGTTCCAGAATGAATTGAAATTACAAAATCATGCTTGGTCAAATATGACTTTTATGTTAGTAATTTTGTGGATCAAAATGATTAATGCAAGAGATATTTGAGAACCAAACTAACTATTCAAAGGCAAATTCTAGGACTATGCTGACAAACAAAATACATGTTACGAAATATTTGTAATTTTGATAGATCTATAAACTATAGTAACAAAGTTTCGCACATTCGAGAATCAAAATGGTTCTTTACTAGAGTCTTTTTAAATTATGAAAATATTGGTTATCATGTTAATTCATGAACTTGACTTGTCTTGCAGATAAAGAGCTAATACAGAACCCTGCTAAACTAAAACAATATGTGTTAGACAAGCTAGAGGATTTGCCAAGTTATGTTAAATCCTTCATAGAAAAAACTGAATTAGATTCTTTCCATTTAGCTCCATTGAGATATAGACAACCTTGGAAGCTCATAATGGGAAATATTAGCAAAGGAAATGTTTGTGTTGCTGGTGATGCTTTACACCCTATGACACCTGATCTTGGCCAAGGGGGGTGTTGTGCTTTAGAGGATGGGGTGGTTTTAGCAAGATGCCTAGCTGAGGCATTTTCCAATAAATCAATAAAGGAAGAAAAAGAAGAATACAGAAGGATTGAAGAAGGTTTGAAGAAATATGCAAATGAGAGAAGATGGAGATGCATTGATCTCATTACTACAGCTTATATTGTTGGTTTTGTTCAACAGGGTAATTCAAAATTGTTTACCTTTTTAAGGGACAAACTTTTTGCTCCTTTACTATTTGGTCAGTTAGTGAAGAAATCTAATTTTAATTGTGGTAAACTAAATACCCCTTAATTAGTGACACTTATTTTGTGGTAACGCTCAGTTTATAGTGTTGCATTTCATCCATGTTAATAATGAACCTGACTTGTATTATGCTTTTGATGCCAATATTTTCTTTTTTCCTTCTCGGTGTTGGTATTTGATGTTGATGAGTAAAGTTGTATATATAAGGTTGTATTAAGATCCCAAACTTCTATTGCAAGTAACCAATGAGGTTCTGTAGAATTGTGCAACATCTCTAGACATGGTTAGATTTAGAGAAATAAAGTTAACTATTTCATTCCGTGAATGAATGAGAGTGACAAATTCTCTAACACACTTATTAATATACTCTCTTTTATTAGTTAAAATTTATGCATTCCATCAAATTTAAAATTTATATGAGATCTATATAATTTGGTAGAATCATGAATTTCAACTAATAAAAAAATCAATATAAAATATATGTATTACAAATTGTATTACTAACCCTTATCTTATGTGAATTCCAATTGTAATCTCAATACTATGATTTTAATGCAAAGCTTAAGTTGAATGCAAAATAAAGATTGAGGCATATACTATATATATAGGATGATGAAGATAAGGTTTTGTCTTGAGACAATGTGACCACGCTCTAAAAGAAAAGGAGTTAGAAATTACAATCCTTTAAATAGAAGCATTATATTCACATGTAACCATCTCAATATTCATGTTTTTACAACAAACATTCAAACAACCATGTCTCTAAACTCAATATTCCTCACATTTTTTAATTAGGTTTAGTTATTTTAGAGGTCACTAAACTATATATATGTATATTTTCAAATAGCTCTATGAATGAACTAAAAAATTTGTAATTGGGTTATTTAACTTGTTAATGATTTATAATTTGGTCTTTGAATATATATATTTTAAATTTGGTTCTTGAACTTTTAAATAATTTGTTATTAATGTTCCTCTTGGACTCTTAAATAAGTTGTTTTTGTATTTAGGTACTGAACTATTAAATAATTTG
>JBBPBT010000517.1:1158518-1176995 GCA_037974875.1 Cicer bijugum
TTGTTCTTCGTCCAAAATAACATAACTATAAAAATTGGTTATATTTTGTATTGAATTTTTATTTACCTTGACAATTTTATATAACTAATATTTTTATTATATATGAACATTATTATTTTTTAAGATTTTTGAACTTTAAGAAATTTTATTTTGCTTTATAGTGTTCCTTTTATATATATCACCTATATTTGCACATATGAAGAATTATTTTAATATTTTAAATATTATTATGAATATTGTTTTTAACAAACTACTACTCGTGAATATTGTTTTTAAAATCTAATATTTCAAAACTAAAACAATCATATAAAAAAAGAACGCACATTATAGTTAAATGTATAATTTTAACAATAAAGTAATGTATAGCTATTTAACAAATATATTATTAGAAAAAATACTTTAATAAAATCAAAAAAATTGAATAAACTAATTCTACATTTAAAAAATATTAAAAACAAAAATTGTATCACTAAAATTACAAAATCTTAAAAAGAATTTTATATTTTAATATATTTTACATGAATTGAAATTAAAGGAAATAATGTTATTC
Source organism: Cicer bijugum (assembly GCA_037974875.1). Lineage (NCBI taxonomy): Eukaryota > Viridiplantae > Streptophyta > Magnoliopsida > Fabales > Fabaceae > Cicer > Cicer bijugum. The sequence continues at coordinate 1,159,069 of JBBPBT010000517.1, forward strand.
AATGAGATATAAAATTTCTGGTGAACTTTTCGGACATTTGAAATTTTCGATAGTTATGAGTTAATATCGGAAATTTGAAATTTTCGATATTGAAAACAAACTATCGGAAATTTCAAATTCCGGATGAAACTTCTGAAAATTTCAAAAATAAAGTTTCCAGTTTTGAAAATAATTACTAAAAATTTAGTTCCTTCTAAAATTTCCAATGAAGAAATACAAATTGTAGGAGTATAATGACATTTTTTTTAAATGAGAGATATATGATCAATTGAGGGATACAAAATCCAACTTTAAGGTGTATAGAAACAAGTTGAGCCAAACCACATTTAATAAAGGGTACAAAAGTGTTAACAATGAAAAGAGAAAGAAGAGAGACAACCAAGAGACAACCACTTTAGGGTTTCATAACATATAATGAACCAAACTTAAGTTAATAGGGTTACAAAGAGTATATATATAAAATAACAGAAATATCTAAAATACCCTTACTACTAATATATAATAACTGTCTAAAATACCCTTAATACTAATATATAATAACATTATCTAACATCTCCCCTCAAACTCACGATGCATTAACATGGAACATCGAGAGTTTATCAACTAAAAAACGAAAACGTTTAATGGAATGCATCTTTGTGAACAAATCAGCAATCTGTAAAGAAGAAGAATACAAATACTGGTCATGTTGGCTACAAGAGCAAAAGTTTCTTCACGATCCATACCATAGTGTTGAGAGAAACCCTTAGCAACAAGACATGCTTTGTAGCACTCAACTGACTCATCAGACTTAGTTTTGATCTTGTATACCCAACAAGACCTAATAACACGTTTTCCAGGAGGAAGAGATACTAATTCCCAAGTAATGATTTTGTGCAATGCAGATAGTTCTTTTGCCATATCCTGATGCCAAAGAGGATCAAGAACAACCTCTTTATAGGAACAGAGCTTAGACAAAGTTGACGAAATGGGTGACGAGGAGGATCAACAATCGTAGGAGGTGGTTGGACAGCCGGGGGGACAAAAGGGATGTCACCAAAGAAGAAGCAACAATCAAAGAGAATAACCAACAAAGAGAGAAGCAACGACAGAAGAAGCATAAGCCAAAGAGATGATCATTAGCTATACCAAACAATCACAATAAAGAGAGAAACCAAACCAACAAGAAATCATATCAAATAGTCACAATCAAGAGAAGAACCAAGCCAACAAAAAATCAAACAGAAAACAAATCAAACCAAACAAAACTAAATCAAACCAAACTAAACAACATCAAACCAAACTAACCAAAGAGAGAAGCAACCAATAACAAAAGAGTGTTGATTTAGAGAGAAACAACCAAAGAGAACAATCAATATGGAGAGAAGCAACAAAGCAAATCACTAGAGAGAGGAGCAATCAAACAGAAGAAGCAACAGAGAGAGGAACAATCAAACAGAAGAAGCAACAGAGAGAGCGACAACACATAAGAAAGCAACCAAAGAGATAGGAGAGACGAACAATTAAATTACCAACCAAATCAACAAAGAACCACAACAATTGAAATCATGTGAACCAAACCAAAATCACAACTAGAGTCAATGGTAGGAGGAACAGAAGCAACAACATTGGATGATGGTCCCCTAAAATTCTTCTTATGTGCTCTCCCCAATTTCGGACAATGTGTTTTTCAATGTGCTTGAAGAGAATCAACCTTAGCACCAGCCATAACAAATAATGACAGGAAAATACGACAAACACAATCGCTGAGACAAAATAAATTAGGGATAATCGGGAATAGGATTACTCTTCTCTTTTCTCTTTTGGTGGTTGTCTTTTCTATCAAAATAGTTTCTCTCTTCTTTACAATAGATCCCAAATTGTTGGGAACTCGACAGTGGAATAGAAGCGGAATCAAGGAGGATCGAAATATCCATTTATTGGACTTAATTATATTTATTCTCTTCTATGAGAAGACTCCTTTTGGGGTCAAGGTGGACAAATGAGGAATGGAGTGTAGGGATTAGACTTTGGTAATGAAAAATGTTTTGGATTAATTTCCTTAGAGTTGGAAACGAATTTTATTGGAAAACTTGTCTGAATTTATTTTTTTTTTTTATGTATTTTAACCGTCTTATTTTTAAAGATAAAAGATTTTGATAATTTAGTATTCAATCGAAAAATATATAAAGTGTGACTAAATATTGTTTAAGTTAGACAATAAATTCAAATACTTTCGATCTTAATTATAAGTTATTTATTGACTTAATTGTTGACATTTAAATATTAAAATATTATTTATATGTTGAATACCAATTTAGAGAAAGAATAAGTTTTCTCTTTATAATTCTAATGATCCCTATGTCCGTTGCAAGATGCAACTGCCAAGTTAAAATAAAATAAAAAGTGCACTAACGATTATGATTAAGAAGTCTCCTTAAAGTTTCACTAAAAAATGGTATTTGCATAATTGCATAGAAATGGTTAATTATGTTTGGCAAAACGGAAAACATGATAGCTTGGTGTATCTTGAGTGTGAAGTTAATAATCATTTCGGTAAGGTTTCTCCTTCCAACTTTCAAGGTGTTTTTTGGGTCCATAAGACACTTTTGATTGTGTCATCTTTCAGTTTGTTTGAATGCCAAGCGTGTTAAACAATATTATTAGTATTTAATTTTGAGGTTGATGATTTTCGAAATGATCACATGCATTCACACATTTAAGTATTGCTAATCTCAACCATTGATCTTAATGGGATAGCTAATATAATATAATGAGTTATATTATAACTTTGTTTATAATATAAACAAAAATGTGACTTCATAAAATTATTTGGTGAAATGGACTTTCATATTTGAGCCACTATTCCATGATTCCATCACATCTTCTTACCTTTTAAGAGAAATGGGGGTCACATTTTTTTGCAAAAGTTGTACCTTGCTGCTTTCAATTCTTATTTTGCTATGTAGTTTTCTCTTGAATTGTGTCATGGCTGGTGTTTATGTTGTTGGTGATGAAGATGAATGGAGCAGCCAGACAAATTATGCTACATGGGCAGAGACATACAATTTTAGCCTTGGCGATGTTCTTGGTATAACTAAATCCAATCTTTACTTAATTATTAAGTTTCTTCTTAATTTAAATTTTAAAAATATGTTTTCACAATATATATATATATATATATATATTCATATGGTCTTATCATTATTTTTCTTCTTCTTATTTTTCAATTATCATGATCATTTGTAGTGACATAGACATAAACATATATTAATATATTGATACCAATTACAATTTAAAATATAAAAGAATATAATTATGAATTATCATATTCTTAAACAAGGACACGTATCAGATATCAAATCCAGTTTAATTTAAACTTTGGATGTTATAGACAAAGAAGAGAAAAACATATTATTTTATTGTGTTAAAATATAGTGCTTATTGTGTTTTTGGTGATTTATTGGTTTAGTTTTCAAGTATGTGAAGGGGCAACATAATGTGTATGAAGTGAAAGAGGAAACTTTTCGATCATGCAATGGAAGTAGTGGAGTTTTGGCTAAGTATGAGAGTGGAGAAGATCAAGTGGTTCTCAATAAGGTAAAGAGATATTGGTTCATTTGTAATATAGCAGGGCATTGCCTTGGAGGAATGAGGTTTGGAATCGAAGTCAAAGAAGATTATAGCAACAATAATGTTACTAATTCTATGGATGGTGTATTAAATCCACAAATTCAACCAACTTCATTGGAAAATTCTTGTACTAGTTATAATATCTATCAAAGATGGAGAGTGATTGGAACCGTTTTATCATTGTTCAATTTGTATTTTTGATTAAGACTTTGGATAGGTTGGTACGTCGACTTTATTATTTTAATTATTTCTCTACATAGTAATTTCATATAATATGTTTGCTTTTTAATAATAGGCTTTTCCTATGTTAACGTTGAAGTTGTTATGGTTGTTTCGAAATTGTTGGGTGAGGACTTATTAAAAGGGACACATGGTTGTTTCTAAGTGATAGGTTTTTTATTTATTTTATTTTTATTAAAAAAAAAGTGGTAGGTTTAAGTTAGAGTGAGGATCTATAAATAGAGGCATGGTTTAATGGAGTTTGCAAAATTGAAACATTAATCGTATTTCTCCTTTTCCTTTTCACTTCTTTTTCTTATTTTCATTCATGTTTATTATTATTATTATTATTATTATTATTATTATTATTATTATTATTATTATTATTATTTAGTGGTTGAGACTATATGATCATTTGTTTTTGTTTTTATTTTTAAATAATGAAACTATGATTATTTTGAGCAGATGATGAATGAAGAGATATCATTAATTGCTTATTGGTTATTCCATGAAGCTATCCTAATCGAGCTTTTTAAAACTGATGCTCAAATTATACTCAATGACAACCTCTTTTTATTTTATTTTTTAAGATGAGGTGAATGTTCACCCAACATCCTATCAAATATTGTTGTTATTCGTAATTAATTAGTTTTTTTTAAAGTGATTTTGATTTAAAAATACGCTATTAAAGGTGCGTAAAAGTAATGTATTTGATAATCTATTAGCAAATTAAGAAATTGCATAAGTGGTTATCAAAATATTTAGATATAAATATACAATTTTTTTTTTAAATTTGATTTTATAAGCTTAATTTTGTTTTAAAATTATTTTTAAACTTTTAAAAATACAAAGAATTGACGGGAAAATGCAAATTTAAATGAACAAATATTTAGTCTTTGTGAATTTATTTTTTTATTTTCGTCTTTAATTTGAAACAAACAAAGTCACAAGAACAAAAATAAAAATTATATTTAAATCAAATATTTATAATATTTTTACAAAAATACATTTATACTTTTTTGGGAAAGAAGTTATAGTTAATGTTCCAATATCCGGCAACTTTGAGAGACTATTTTTGGATCCAAGCTGGTTTTCATTTTTTTTTTCTTTTCATTTTTGGTTCTAAGCTAGTTTTCATATTTTATTTTTATTGTTATTTTGGATGCAATATTTCTGTAGATATTATGTCGTTTATCGTTATTTCTTTTCTTTATTGACTTTTTCTACGGCTCATTTTTTTTTTCACTATGAATTGAACTCTTGATTAGTGTGGAAGATTGAAAAGTGGGAAGAGAAAAACTCATTAATTTTTAATTGGGTGGAAGTGGCTTTTACACTACCTTCTTGATTGCTTTTTTTATTTTTTTTAATGCAAAACCATCTTGATTGCTTATACCACTTACAAACTTAATTAGTGTAAATTTCTTCCCTATCTTTACTTCCTTAAGGCATTTCTTCTACATTTTTCTTCTTCTTTGTTAGCATTAATTTAAATATTTTTTATAAACATTATTATCAATGAAAAAATTATAGTAAGTCAATTAAATTTTTATTTTGTAAAAATTACTCAATTTAACTTTTACAAAATCTTAATGGTTAATAATTTTGTCAATCCTAACATCAACTTAAACATATACTAAATAAATTGACATAATTTCCTATATCTATGGAGAAAAAAAATATATAAAATGAATAATCTTTTTCATTCTAATATTTGTTGTTCGATTAATTTTTTTATTAAAAACATAGTAAGTATATAGGAAAAGAGACATATGATTTAAATCTCACATAAAGTGTAAGAAGAATAAGAAAAACACATAGGAAGTTGGATCATTGATGTGGATGATATGAAGTAGCAATGTGGAGTAGTTGATCATTCATCATCTCATCACCGCTCCATCTATTCCTCGTCAGCTCTATCAGTGATTCTCTTACATCTTCAGCCTCAACTATGTCACTTTCCTTTTTCTGTTTTTCATCATTATTAATTAGATATCATATACATATCATATACATAATAAATTAATAATTGTTCTTTTAATTATTTACCTCTACTTTAAACACATTTGACACAAGACCCTTGTGACTAGTCACTGTGGCATGTAATACATCCATGCCTAAACTATTCAATGCTTCCATCAATTTCACAAACCCACCAGCCCTATGCTCACAGAACACCTTCACAAAATACTCTTTCCCATCTATCTGAGCCACTTCCACTTGTGCCTGCAATATGTTTCACTTCACTCATTAACCACAACACTACACAATACAACACAACACATTTTATTATAAATTATTTTATGTTACCTCCATCTGCTGTGTCTGCTTATCATTACCATTCCCAACAACATGATAACCATGTTCTGCTTTTCTAACATCTTTATTATCTGCTTCAACTTGAATACCATTCATCACACAGTTACTTTCTGTTGCTGTGTCTGAATTTTCTTCAAGCTCATCTTGTAGCTCTTTCACTTGTTTCTGCAAATCCTTCACAAACTCAATACCATCACCAAGTATGGAAGCTCTATCTAGCTTTGATATATTTGGAACCAATGAACGGAGGTTATATAATCTGTCATTCAGTTTCTTCCTTCTCTTTCTCTCTGCTACAAGGTTCTTTGATTGGTTTCCTTTCCCATTTCTTCTCCTATATTTTCCATCCTCCTCTTCTTCATTTTGATCACTGCAATCTGACATGGAATCTGATCTACCAACAACATATTTCATCAAATCCTTCTCTTCTTCTTCTTCATTCTTTTTTGTGTCTAATGGATCCACATACACATACTCATGTTCTTCTTCTGTGTTGGATTTTAGAACATTGTTGTTGCTGTTTTCATGATCATGAAATAATGAACCTTGGTATTCTTCTGAAAAGGTTTCATCGTTTCTCATTCTGTTGTTTTGTTGATTGTAATTGTAATTGTAATTGAATTGTTGCATGAAGTTCATTACAGATATATGATCATGTGGAAGACTCAAAGTATCTGATGAATGGAAATGATTGTTTGTTTTATTGTTTCCATCATTTTCATCACATACAACTTGATTTGATTGCATGTTGCTCATTGAATTGAAGCCAATTGGGTTATTCATCCCTTCTTGATCAACCAACACAATGCACTGTGATGTGATAAAATCTAGTACCTGTTGATCTTCACCAACCTATTTATACACAAAGATAAAGTTATTACTAGTATCTTTATTTATAGCTCAATTATAAACTATATAGCACCGACACTTTCCATCGAAGACATGTTCGGTATTCATGTGTCAGTGTTGTGTTGATGTCTTTATCAAAATATATATATATATATATATATATATATATATATATATATATAAGGAACATATATATAAGGGGACATTACTTGTTTAGTTACAAACAGCTCAACTAGTCCACCAGGCACTGGAATCAAAACATGGGTCCCATTAATTGTTTCCTGCAAAAATAGTACTCAATATCAATATATATGAAATTATCTTATAAAAAGTGAAATTCATTTTATTAATTACTTACTTGTAAAGTGTTTGGATCCAAGGTATTGGGATAGTTCAACCAATTGGGTTGGTTTGCTAATAGAGTCTGTGCATGAATCCTGTTCAAAGGCTCACATAGTAAGAGTACAGGACAATGCATATATAGAGAATAGATGGATTAAAACATACCCAGAATCTGTTGATATGGAAGTGTTAAGTTGTGAAAGAAGATCACAAGCCTTTGTTCTTGAATGTGAAAACATTGTATCCCTGCATGAAGAAGAAGAAGAGACAGGGAAAATATGTTGTTCTCCACCATTTTGGTTGCTTTCACTCCCACCACAACAACATCCCAACCACTCAAGATACCTATATATATATATATACCTCAAAATTGGACTACTACAAGTTATATGATATATAGAAGAAAAAAAATGGAATCATTAATGTCATGTTATGTATTAATATATAATATAACCTTTGATCTTCACTTAATTTCCAGTAGACACAATAGTCCCATCCATTCAAACCAACAAGGGGTCTTAATCTCTCAGTTATGTTTTGCATCATGAAATTATTATTGTTCATATGTCACACTGCAATAATTAATACTATTCCAATTGATGCTGAAATCCACTAGCTACCTGACACAAATCATGTACAATCATAAAATTTGTCAGATATATGAAAATGTTACATACATGTGATGTGAATGATAATATTGTAAAGAATATCAGATATATATTAATGTACTATGCATTTTTTTTTAAGCTCACATGCATCAGAATTTCTTTTTTGATCCTCCAATGGCAAGAGGCATGACTATGGCAAATTACTTTGACAACAAGCAAAAAAAGCAAGAACAAAATTGATGAAAAAAATGGAAGAAAAACTTAATTGATAGTAACAGGTAACTGCATGATCATCATCATACCAAAAATTGAACCATATGCATACATAATGAATATACAGCTTATGCAAAAAGTGAGAGGAGAAACTATGAATGCATTATAAGCATGATGATAGAAGGTATCACAAGAATATATCTTTTTTATATGCATATAAATTGGAGGGTGTTACTATGGTAGGTGAAGTGTAGAGAGTGAATGAGAGAGAGAATATATAATATAATTAATATTAATTAATTAATGTGATTCTGTTAAGGAAGAGAAACGATAAATGAGGAAAGAAAGGAAGTGAAATTAAGATATATAAGATGGAAGGAGCAAAGCATATATTGCATGATCCAAAGATGGCGCACAAAGCCTTAACTACTTTGCTAAAGTTGTTTATTCGTTTTGGATACTAATATCTCTCTAACTTCAACTACTCCAATGCCTTTACTATATATATATAAATCAAAATCAGATACTTCACATATATATTTTTAGATTGTGTTACCTTACAAACTTTTATATTGTAGAATGTGATATTGTTGCATAGGCTTCAAAATCTATAATATTACAACAATAATAATTATATGTATATAAGGTGATACTATTACATATAAGAATAACTACGTGTATATAAGAATAAGGGTAGATAGAAATAAAAAGAAATTTGTCATGTCACATGTGTACTTGATTGTGAATTATGTAAGATTAACTTAGTTGTATTACACTTAGAATTTGTCATGATGTATTAAGAAAAAAAAAAAAAGAATTTTTAACTATCTTTAGTATATATTTGCTCATTTGGTCCAACCCTGTTATTTCACATTTATCTTCATGGATTGCTGGCTAGAGTTTACTAACTAAAAATGATGTTTGATAGTATAAAAATGTTTTACATAAAGGGCAATTAATATTCATATTTTATTTTAGTGATATGACATGTTATAATATTATTTCTTAAAAATGTGATGATATATGGCAATTAAATTGAATTTTAAAGAATAAACAACTTATAAGAAAAATAAATATATTATATTTTGTGAGTTTAAAAAATTTGCAATCTGTTATATTTGGTGATTAATCTGGACTTATAACAGGCCCAATAAAACCCAGTGGGCTGCGAAGAAGCCTGACCCAAATTGACGAAGCTTTCATTAGAATATATTATTATCTAGTTTTCATAATTTCACTACACCTATAACACCAATTTTCCCCGATATATTTTTAAAAGATTATTTTAACCTTTAAACTATATATAAAAAGTTAAAAAACAAAAATTTCTTTTCTCTTTTTACTCAAACATTCGAAATTTTAGTAAATTTATTAGTATTTTCGAAACATTCGAAGTACAAGTTTTTTTTTTAACTTTTTAATTCATTTAAAACATTCGAAATTTTTTTTAATTTTTCAAAAAAAAAATAAAAAACTTTGAATAATATAAAACTTTTAAAATAGGAAATTTCAGAAATTAAAAATTTAATAATATTTTTGAAATAGAAAATTCTAGAAATTTAATTAATATTTATAAAAAAATAATGTAATTATTTTAAAATAAAATTTATATTTCAAAAATTTGAGTAAAATTATAAATTTTCCAAATGTAAAATTATATTTCAAAAATTTAGTCTTGAAAACTTTCAAAAAATCCATGTTTCGAAATTTTGCATTTCAAAAAGTTCAAACTTTCAACCAATTTTCTAATATTTTTTGCTAAATTTTGAATATGTGAATGAAAAGAAAAAAAATTCAAGTTTTTATATACAGTAAAAACGATAAAATAGTATGGAGGGGTGGGAGGTATAGGTCGGCCTGGAAAAGTAGAAAATTCATATTATTATGGGTGTTTTTTCTCTCACCCTTAATGTACTCAAATACACGAAAATACAAATTTGGATTGGTCAAACAAACACAATAAATACAAAAACAAGACACCTCAAAAATAAATTAAAATTATCTTAGTATACACTTTTTTGACTAACCATAGCAATATTGCACATTTTTATATTTTTTTATTTCAATCGAGTACATCAATTTTTCACATAAGATCATAAATTCTCTTTTAATTAAGAAGTTATTATAATTTAATAATTTGGCTTTTTAGTAGATCTATAAAATATTTGTACAAGTTTAGATCTTTTAAATCTATGATTGAACTAATATTCACCTAATTGTGCATAATCACCTATAAAGTTTTTCACTCTTTTTCGATCACTACGCTAAAAATAACATTTTATAGCGCGTTTTTTACAGCGCTTATTAAATACAAGTGTTGTTGTAGAATTTTTAAAAAAATAACGGAAGACACAACAACGTTTTTTTGACAAGCGTTGTAGAAAAAGCGTTGTTGTAGGTTTTAAAAAAAATAAGTTAAAGATGTCTTTTACAACACTATTTTAAAAAACGCTCTAATAGGCTTTTAAAAAATAAGTTAATGATGTCTTTTACGGCGCTTTTTCAAAGAGCGTTGTAATAAGCTTTTAAAAAATAAGTTAAGGAGGTCTTTTACAGCGCTCTTTTAAAAAATGTTGTAATAAACTTTTAAAAAATAAATTAAGGAGGCATTTTACAGCACTCTTTTGAAGAGCGTTGTGATAGACATTTAAAAAATAAGTCAAGGAGGCCTTTTACACCACTCTTTCAAATAGTGCTCTAATAGGCTTTTAAAAAATAAGTTAAGGAGGTCTTTTACAGCACTCTTTGAAAGAGCGCTATAATAGGCTTTTAAAAAATAAGTTAAGGAGGTCTTTTACAACGCTCTTTCAAAAAGCGTTGTAATAGGCTTTTAAAAAATAAGTTAAGGAGGCTTTTTACGGCGCTCTTTCATATAGTGTTGTAATAGGCTTTTAAAAAATAAGTTAAGGAGGTCTTTTACCGAGCTCTTTCAAAGAGCGCTGTAATAGATTTTTTAAAAATAAGTTAATGAGGTCTTTTACAGTGCTATTTCAAATAGCACTGTAATAGGCTTTTAAAAAATAAGTTAAGGAGATCTTTGACAACGCTCTTTCAAATAACTTTGTAATAGGCTATTAAAAATTAACTTATATTTTTTAAAAAATAATTACATTAAAATGAATACATTTTTCACATGCTTTAAATTTTATTTATCATATATACATTAACAACATAATTTCTATTTAATTTTTTTTACAACTCTACTATAGCATTTTGAAATATGAACGTTTTATTTCTTTTGAAAATAATCTTAACGTATTTTATATATATAATATTACATATTTCATAATTAGATCAATATTATGAATTTGCTTTCTTTTAAATAAGTATTATTTGGTTTCTAAAAAAATTTACAATTTTTTAAGAAAGTAACATTTTACTAACATAATAAATCATAACAAAATAAATAACTACAATAAAAAAAGGTAAAATTTTAATTTGAATAAAAATTTTACACTAGTACAATATTTTGCTCACACTTTTTTAACAAATTATACTAACATTAAACTTTAAAAATAATATTATATCAAACTGTAAAAATAATATATTCGATATTTTAGAATAAAATTTTAACTTTTTGAAAATATTTTCTAACAATTTAACCTTTTTTTTTTACTAAATTTAACTTTCTTCAATACTAATGTATAAAATACTAATTTATATTTAAAAGACATTATATAATTACTTTATATAGAGTTGTGTTTGACTTAAAGTTATTAACAAATAACAACTCTTCTCAATCAACTACTGTCCATACGAATCATATTGCCAACCATCTTCATCCTTGTTACTACCCCTACCAACTCTCATTCAAATATTATCCCTAAATCCTAAACCGCTTCAGTTTCCTCTTCATTACGTAAACTTTATATTCTTGTTTCTTCCTACTCTTCATTCTTCTTCTCATTGCGAATCCTACGAACAATATGTTGGGTATCCAATTATGAGTGGTTAGTTCCACATTGACCAGAAATGGAGGTTGTATTGGATATATAAGGAGAATGACTCATACCCCTAATGACTTAAGGTTTTGGGTTGTGATATGGTGTCTAAGTCTCTTATAAATCCTTGTTTAGCCCATTCTGAATATTGTGCTCCTTCAAACTCCCCAACAAGTGGTATCAGAGCCAGATTTAGCTTGGTGGAGGAGCAAAAATTAAGGACTTTGATCAAGTGGATCAAGTCTAGTGGTGGACCAAAAAGAACTCGGATCAAGTGGATCAAGCCTAGTGGTCAATAAAAGGACTCGGTGATCAAGTGGATCAAGTCTAGTGGTGGGGACTCATAATTGAGGGAGAGATTGTTGGGTATTCAATTGTGAGTGGTTAGTCCCACATTGACCAAGAATGGAGGTTGTATTGAATATATAAGGAGAATGACTCATACACCTAATGCCTTAAGGTTTTGGGTTGTGATGTGGTGTTTAAGTCTCTTATAAATCCTTGTTTAGCCAATTCCAAATGTTGTGATCCTCCGGACTCCCCAACACAATATTGCCTTGTTACTAACCCTCATTACGTAAACTTCATACGCTTGTTTCCTCTTCATTCTCCTTGTCATTGCGAACCATCTTTGTTTTTGCGAACCCTACTCTCCTACGAACCGTTCGTATTTCTGCGTTGTTCTTCTTTGTTCGTATTTCTGCGTCGTAACCCTATTGTTCTTCTGTTTTTCAGGTATTGTATTTATTAGTTTTTTATTTCAATAAAATATATGTTGAACTTATACTGCTATCAATACACAAATATTTATTGACTTACATGTTTTATTTTATAGTGTCATCGTCAAACTAACAACATCGATTGTGGGTACTATATATTGCGATTCATGAAGGAGATTGTTGATATGAATCAAACTATAATCACAGAAACGGTATGATATTTTCATTATTTGATTTTCATATATAAACTATGTATATATTTGATTCTAACTTATTTATGTTCAATTTTTATATCGTACAGTACTTTGACAATTCTAGTCGAACATACTCTGAAAGAGATCTAATTGAAATAAAGGAAGATTGGTGTTAGTATGTAGTTGAAATGAAAATTATTTGATTTGCTAGGAAATAACATGTTGCAAGGGATAGTTATATGAATATATGGTCTGTTCTGTGTAGTTCTTATAATTATATGTATATTAATAGGGCACATTTAAAAAGTTGTGAATACGTAGTTATAAGAATATGTATATAGTTATGTGTTGTTGTGAATATGTATATGAATATGTTGTGAACTGATTGTGTAAATATGTAAAGTTATATAGTTTTGTTATTGTGTAAACTAATTCTGGATGAAAAATATTTTGGAAAAAAAATTAAAAGACAACACTGTAATAAGTGCATAATAATACATCTATTGAATGCACATTTTAGAGCTCTTTTTCAAAAAAGCGCTGTAATAGGTGCATAATAATTTATTTATTGAATGCACCTTTTACGGCGCTTTTTGGAAAAAGCGTTGTAATAGGTGCATAAGAATGTATCTATTGAATGCACTTTTTACAATACTTTTTCAAAAAAAAATGTTGTAATAGGTGCATAATAATGCATCTATTGAATGCACCTTTTACAACGTTTTTTCCAAAAAGTGTTATAAAGTGCGCAATATATCTACCTATTTTATAGCGTTTTTTTTTAAAAAAAACGTTGTTGTATCTTTTACAGCACTGAATGCTACCGCACTTATTTGTTTGAAAAAACGTTGTAAATAACTTTAAAATAAGCGCTATAAAATAGGTTTTTTTCGCGTAGTGAATAATATGTGAACTTTGTTATCTAATATTTAGACTTTGTTATGTGGCCCATGGAGTAGAGTTATCATCCCTCTCTTGGGTTGGAAATATAACCAGCCTTAATAATGGTGATATTGAAGTTACATGGGCTGATCGAATGGTATCGACGGTATGTTTATTTCATGCATTAACTTTTGCATTTAATTATTTTTGTTTTAAATTTGATAGAAGATTTTTATGCTCTTATAATCATTGTAATTTGCAATTAAAATTATTTAACAATTACACGAGTTTATCAAATAAATTGAGAGAATTTTAGATTTTAATTTTGTTGGTTTAAAATCATGATAATAAGTATAAACATTTACAAACATAATCGTTTAACTTGACATTAAAAGACATATAAAAGATTAACTTGTAAAAAAAATAAAAGATTAATTTATCATTTCTATGTAATTTATATAACCGCGCGGGGATGTATTTTGTCAAAAAAAAATTATTATATATTTCTTCTTATTCTTTAGTGTGTATACAAAGTTATTATGGTGTGTGAGGTCTATAAATAATCTTTGGAGCGTCAAAACAATCTTGAATAGTTTTGAATGAGAGTCCAAGGTTGAAGTTGAAGGTAAATTTGTCTGGCATAAAAAAGTTGATGAGTACTTTTTAGAATCATCTTTTTATTTTATATCATGCTACATTATTGAATTACTCTTTAAATTTATAGGAATTCAACTTGGAGCTAGTCCAAGAAAGATGTATATTGTCTTTGTCTTTAAGAGGGAGAGTTGCTCTAATCAATTAACAAGTCTTGACTAATATGTATCTTTAGGAGTGGACTGCATGTGGAATAAAAAACAGCCACTAGTAATGAAAGAAAACAATCATCACACGATAATTTAACAAGAAAAGGACACTAAAACTGAAGACAGAATCACCATAATTGGCTAATGGAATAATTATATATGAGCTTTCTTAACAATACATAGATATTTCACTCAAATACTTCATAGTACACTTACATTTTTCAAAGCATATTAAGGTCACCACACAATAGGACAAAAGTATAAGAGAAATAAATAAAATTAGATATAAACTTAAAATATTTTTAAAATTACATATATAATTGATTGTAATGT
Organism: Cicer bijugum; assembly: GCA_037974875.1. Lineage (NCBI taxonomy): Eukaryota > Viridiplantae > Streptophyta > Magnoliopsida > Fabales > Fabaceae > Cicer > Cicer bijugum. The sequence goes on from JBBPBT010000517.1 coordinate 1,174,103, forward strand.
GTTGATAATATAATTTTTTATAATGAAATATGAAAATGAAACTCATATAGATAAACTATCATTTTAAAAAGTGTAATATATTATTATTTTAGTCTCTGATTCAATAAAAAATCTTTATTTGTCCTTAATCATCAAAATAATTTATGAAAGATACAATTTATTATCATAAAAGTCTTTAAAAGATATATAAATTACTGTTAAAATAATTCATGACCATTATAATGTCATGAATAAAATTGTCTGACAAGTTGATAATTCAATGATTAATTTGAATTTTTTATGTGTCAAGACTAATACGACGACGAGATTCTATTCTTTTCGATGATTACCCGCATTTTATGGCCTCATAAGTCATGACATCTAAAGATGAAGCCCAGTGGTTTTCATGATTAAGGCAGGCAAGAAACTTGTTTTGACCGTTAACAATGAAATCATTTTCATTGGCACAAACAATTACATGTGAGTCATGGGACGGTTCTACTCCTTTGAAGATATGTGCAGGACCAAAGTCGTCGTGAAAATTGTGTTCACACCATTCATCAATTATTATATAGCACAAATATTGTTCATCAGGGACACTGGTTAATAATGCAGTATATTATTTTTTCTATGCACGAGGCAAACCAATTAGACATTATAAAATATTGTTCATCAGATACGCTGATTATTTTGCAGTGATCGACATCACGTGCCATGCAACCTTTTTTTTTTTAATTGTCTTAATATTTTATTTTATTTCTGGTCTAAGATGGAAATGAGATATAAAATAATAGATCTATGTGTTAAGGACTAATTAAGAAGATTGATTTCTATGGTCTTCATCTTGTTTTATATGCATCCGGATACTGGCTGTTTGGTGAATTATGACCGTTGACTGATTTATTCTATTTTTCCCAACTTTGTTAAGTTGTTAATTACACATGCTTGTATATACAAATTATACGTAGATGTTTAATCAGAAGTACAAAACATTTATATATATATATGGATCACTTTGATTTTAATTTGATCTTTCCTTTTAATTTGATCTTTACTTTTAATTTGATCTTTATTAATTTTTTTTTTAAATTGACAAAATTTGATAATGTGATCACGTACATGACACAATTAATAAGTTGGTGAGTCAACATAACACATTATTAATTACTTATTAATCAAAATTAATTATTTAAATTTTTTATATTACATAAATAAGAGAGAATATCTAAAAAAATACTATGAAAAAGAAAACAACTCTTGCGTTAAGGAATACGGATTGGTTCTAATCTAATTTAGATAATCATACATGACACCATTCACAGTCATCCTTACACTTTCTATTAAATGGTGGAGCTTGAACAAATATTTTAAAGTATTGATTTTTTTTTAATTGATAATTAAATATAATATTTTATTATATATTAGAAGTTTAGATTTTAAATTTATAATATAAATATACAATTTTTTTTGGAAATACAACTGCAAAAAGAGGATGAATTCCACTAGATATATATAAATCTAATCCAAAAAGATAGTTAGTTTGCATAAATTTTTATAAATTTTCTCACAAAATTAAATTCATACTAATAAACAACATATTGATTTGGTTAAGTTTAATCAGGTTAATGTTAATAAAAAATAAGCTACTTATTTTAAAAATATAAAATTAGGTTAACACTAAATTTTTTATATTATTAAAATAATTACGTAAACATTTTTTAAATTACAATAAAAAAATAATATATAAATAATTAAAAAAAATCTTTATATATATATATATATATATATATAAAAGATAACACTACTGATATAATTTAATGATTTTATCTATATATCCATGGTCAATTTCAAATTAAGTAAAATCATACTAAAATTAACAAAGATTGAATTTATTTGGGTCAATTTGAATTCGAACAAACAAAAAATCAATTTTATTGATTTCATTTTTTGAATTCATTATATCACTAGTTTAATTTTTGTATCTTTAGGAAAAGTTAAAACATTTACTATTAAAATTTAAATTAAAAAATATAGTATATTTTATAATTAGAATTTTTTATAAAAAAATTATTAACAACATTAAGGTAACCCCGTGATCACCCTATGTCTCTATGTCCCTACCTCCTCACCTACTTCCATCACCATCTCATTTCCTCCACTTCAAGATCAAAGATCATTGAAGCTCATTTTTGGAGTTAAAGATCAAGAGGAAAGTGTTGCAACTCATAGTCACAAACAAGTATTGCACTGCTGTAGTCTACGCAATTTCCACTTCAATTATTTCCTTAGTTGTATTTCCTTGTAAATTTGTTAAAATTGTTCTTGCTATATATTTTCTTATGTTTTTTTTTTTGTTAAGTTTCGTTATCGGCTAAACTTTTATTTAGTTAAGAATCAATGATCGATCCAATGAAGTTTATGCATTACTATATGCCCCCGTGTGTTTAGCATTCTTAATCAAGTAATTCATTGTTATCTTTAATTCTTAAACTGACTAAGTAATTTTTATTGTTTAATATTTTGAATTTGGTAATGAGAAAATAAGGAAATGTTTGATTAAATGGATATAATCAATTTATTTATACAAAAAGTCCACAAAACAATTAATTTGCGTGAACGAAATACAATTGTATTTGATCCATAAACCTAAGAAAAATATTAATCCAATGAAAATCATAATTATTATTGTTGAAAAACACCTTAGGACAATTTGCTCCCCAGAAATATTATAGCACGATGCAAAATAAAAACGCTTCTTAAACGGATATTATAATAGACTTGTATCATTATATATATTATAGTAGAGATCTGTTGACTACGTGTAGTATAATTACATGTGTGAGTTAATTTGTTTAATAATTTGATATAAATAATGAATTTTATTTATTTAATTGGTCAAATTAAAAAAAAAATT